>SKCR01049507.1:0-299778 GCA_019454045.1 Zanthoxylum bungeanum | reverse complement strand
TACTTTTAAGTAATAGTATTAATAATGTTGGAGCATTATTGGATGGTTCGTCTTGTCAATACGGAGATGAATGGGTTCTTACTACTTATATCCAATACCGTCATTAGTGTGAGGGTATAAGTGCTGAGAACTTAGGTCGCTCCGGTAAAACATTAGATGTAGCGTGATGAGTTAACGCAGTCACCATATATCGTCATTAGTGTGAGGGTGTACATACGAAACTCATTAGTGCACATTGAAAAATACACACCTAGAACACGTCTTAATCCAATATCGTCATTAGTGTGAGGATAAGAAACGGTTCAGGACCAAACTAGGAGTCACATGAAGTGATTGACCTTGGAGGTCTACCTAATTAGTTCATAAAAACTAATATCGTCATTAGTGTGAGGCTGGAGTAAATGTCATGGGAACCACTTCCCGCTATGAAATTTTGATAGTCAAATTTCTATTTTTTCCATTAGAGGAGATTACGGAATTACGTAAAGTAGTTGGAGGGCACTAATAGATTTAAAATTCCATAATCAATTAGTGTTATCACTTTTGAAATGAAAACTGTTCTGCTACTACTCAAAAATATTGTCTTGTAGATGGCTGTCACTAATCCATTGATGAAATTTTTGGATTCCAATAAGTTAAAAGGAGCCAAAAACTATTTCGAATGGGAAATGAACATACGCCTTGTCTTGGAGTATGAAAAGTTGACTTATGTCACTATCAATCCACTGTCTGTTGATATCGATCATGACTCCACTCCAGAAGAGCGAGAAACTTTTGATAGATGGAATGAGGATAACCTGAAGGTGAAATCCTTCATCTTAGGATCGATGGTTCCAGATTTTCTGAGACAGTACATAGAAGTACCAGATGCTTGGAGCATCATGCGAACACTCAAGGAGTTGTTCGAGGTAAATCAAGAGATGAATTTTTATCGAAGGTCTAAGGAATTGTTCTGTGCTGAACTCAAGGAGGGAGGAACTGTCAGCACTCATGTTTTAAACATGATCGACCAGATTCGATATCTGGAATGATAGGGCATTGTGTTTGATGAACGGATGGGCCGTAATTTGATTCTGTCTTCTTTGCCTGGTTTTTATGTTGCTTTGTATTAAATTTCCATATGCATTTGATGCAAGCCACATACGAAGAACTTCATAACATGCTACGCACAGTGGAGCAAGATTTGAAGAAAGGCAACCCACAATGTATCTCAATGGTGGAGCTGGCTCTTCAAAGACTTCTAGGAAGTCAAAGAAAATCAAGATGGGGAAGAAGAAGATATCAAAGAAAAACTCCAAGAAGTGCAAATCGAAAGTAGCTCGTGACCAATGTCTACAATACAAGAAGTCTGGACACTGGAAGAGGGACTGTCCAGAGCTTAAAGGAAAGGCAGGAACCTCAGGTACGCTTTGTATTTTTCCAATTATTGACATCTCATTTGCCTTATATGCAAATAGTGGATGGGTGTTAGACATTGGCAGTCCTACTCATATTTGCAATTCCCAGCAGGAATGAGGGTTAAAAAAAGGCTAAATAAATGAGAGATCCAGCTTAGAGTTGGCAATGGCGAGATATTGGATGGCAAGGCCATATGAACTGTTGTTCTAGAACTTCAAAATGGATGTAAATTAGATTTACATGACTGTTATTATGTTCCCTCAATTATCAGATAAATAATATCACTGCCAATATTAGATAAAAAGGGATATAAAATAAACATTAAGGATGGAACTTTATGTTTGTATGATAAGGAAAATTTATTGAAATGTGAATGTTCTTTATCAAACGGTCACTATGTTTTGGAAACATATAGAGATGTCTTTAATATAGAGAAAAATACAAGTAGAAAGTCTGAACTAAATAATACTGAATTATGGCATATGAGATTGGGCCACATAGGTGTTAGACGTCTATCCAAATTGGTAAGGGATGGTTTGATTGAAAATCTTACCTTAGATCCTTATCCGATTTGTGAGTCATGTATCCAATAAAAGATGACAAATGCCCCATTTCAAGGTGTTGGACATCGTGCTGGAGATTTACTGGAACTAATACACAGCGATGTGTATGGTCCATTATATCATACCGCTCATGATGGTTTAACATACTTTGTGACTTTCACACATGACAAGTCTAGATATGGATACGTCTATCTGATGAAACATAAGTCGGAAACATTTGACAAGTTCAAAATATTCAGAAATGAAGTAGAAAAACAAACCAGTAAATTCATCAAGTGCCTTAGATCATATCAAGGCGGTGAATACATGAGTGAAGAATTCAGAAATTATTTAAGGGAGAATGTAATTCTTGCCCAATATAGCCCACCAGGAACACCTCAACACAATGGGTGTCTGAGCGTAGAAATTGTACTTTATTAGATATGGTGCGAGCAATGATGAGCTATACATATCTTCCTTATTACCTTTGCGGTTACGCTTTACAAACTGCTGCCTACATACTTAATAGGGTTCCATCGAAAGCTGTTTCTACGACCCCCTATCAGATATGGTTCGGTAGAAATCCAAGTCTTAAGCATTTAAAGATTTGGGGTTGTCCTGCATACGTTAGAATTACGCAGCGGGATAAACTAGCACCCAGATGGTATAAATGTAGGTTCGTTGGATATCATGATAATTCCATGGGATATCAATTCTACGATTCCGAGCAATAAAATGTATTTGTTGTTCGCTTTGCAACTTTTCTTGAAAAGTAATTTTTGAGATAAATTATGAATTGTAGAGAGATTAACCTTGATGAGTTTGTTCCCAATATTAAGGAACCCGAGATGGAACCAGAGATCCAAATAGGTGAAGGATCTACAACACAGGTTCTACGTAAGTCGAATAGAATATCAAGGCCTCCTGAAAGATTGTTTTTAACATCTGATATGAGCCTTGATGTTCTCCTCTTGCAGGAAACAGATCCGACTACGTATACATAAGTGATATTGGATATCGATTCGGGAAAATAGCAGGAAGCCATGAAATCCGAAATGGATTCAATGCATGCCAATCAAGTCTGGGACTTAGTTGAACTTTCTGAATGAGTTAAACTTATTGGCTGTAAATAGGATTACAAAAGGAAGCAAGGGCCTGATGGAAATCTGGAAACCTTTAAGGCCCGACTAGTAGCGAAAGGTTACACTCAACGTCCTGGGATTGACTATGAGGAAACTTTTTCACCAGTAGCCATGCTAAAATCCATTATGATTCTTTTAGCTATTGATGCATATCATTACTATGAGATATGACAGATGAATGTGAAAACTGCTTTCCTAAATGGATTCCTTGAATAGGATATCTATATGGAACAACCAGAGGGTTTCGTATCCAGTGAGACTTCAAACATGGTTTGTAAGCTCTAAAAGTCTATTTATGGACTTAAACATGCATCCCGAAGATGGAATCGTCGTTTTGATGAAATAATTAAAGTATCTAGATTCATCAAAAAATGATGAAGAACCATGTGTTTATAAGAAAGTCAGTGGGAGCATGATAGTTTTCATGGTCTTGTTTGTAGATGACATCCTTATCATAGGAAATAATATAGGGATGATGCAAAGTGTGAAAGCCTACCTTTGCAAGAACTTCTACATGAAATATATGGGTGAAGCTTCCTCTATATTGGGTATAAGGCTCTACCGGGATAGAGTTAGGAAGCTTATAGGGTTGTCACAATCGAGGTACATAGATAAGATGTTAGAAGGTATAGTTTTACCAACTGCAAGGCAGCAATTGTACCTTTCCGATACGGCATACATCTTTCAAAGAAAATGGCACCTCAAACTGAGGAAGAGAGAGTTAGGATATCTAACTTGTCATATGCTTCTTGTATTGGAAGCATAATGTATGATATGCTATGTACTAGACCTGACATCAGTTTCAGCATCATTGTGACCAGCCGATATCAATCTGATCTAGATAATGATCATTGGACAGACGTGAAACATATCCTAGAGTATCTTAAAGGCACCAAGGATAAGTTTCTGATATATGGAGAAGATGAGCTACAAGTTAAGGGTTATACAGACTCCGACTTCCAGGGAGATCCAGATGATAGAAAATCTACATCAGGATATATATTTACCCTTAACGATGGTGTGATTAGTTGGCGTTGTTCAAAGCAAGGTTCAACAACCGATTCCACCACTGAGGCTGAATTTATAGCGGCTTCAGAAGCTGCTTGTAGGCACTTTATTTTTGCAATTAGTCCCGATGATGAGTCTCACATGGAGACACTACCTCTTTAATTGTGGAATTCCGGGGAAACAGACGTTGGAAGGGAAGAGTCAAGAATTGACACATTGTTGGATTTAATTCACTGAAGTAGCTGCGGGTTCGCTTGTTGGACCTCCGTTTTAAAACACATCCTTAGCCCAAACCCCCGCAAGACACACACTAAGCCACACATACACCAAACCAAACGCCTAAACCCACCAAGACAAAGCAACTCACGCCCAAATCACCCTAAGCCACACACCCACTAGCCTTCATAAATAACAAAAATCACATTAAAGACATGCATAAATCAAGCCAAATCCTCTTCCTAAATTAAAGAAATCCCATAGATCCCTGTATAATTAAACTAAATCATATCCCTAACTAAAAAAGAATAAATCAAATTAAATCAAATCACTTCCCTAATTAAAAGATTTTCCTTATCACATACTAATTTAAAAGATATTCCCTTTAATGTACAAATCCTTCTCCTTCTCAAACAAGGAAAGCCCCCATCCCTTTGCCTATAAAAAGAACCATTCACCAACACATTAAATCTCTGGCATTCATGCATACTCACATAAGAGACCTCAAAGCATTCACGACTAAGACAAACAAGAACCCTCCATTGCCGCACCTAAAATCCCTCACTGCCCCCCATATCTTCGTACTCACAAACTGCACACTTAGCCACCTGACAACTCATGCACATAAATTGATCACATTAACTCCACTCATGCCTAGCCACATAACTTCATCAACCCTTCACGCACCAAGTGCACTGCCTTCATCACGCCACATAGCCACATAACTTCATCAGCCTTTCACGCACCAAGTGCACTACCTTCATCACACCACATAGCCACATAACTTCATCAGCCCTTCACACTCCACAACATGTACTGACTTCATCATGCCAAACTACCCCTAACCAGCCAATGACTCAACGTGAACTGCCCCTTGAAGCCCTTCAATTAAATGCCCAAAAGTCCACGCATAAACTGCCTAGAACAACCCCTAAAAACTGCCGTAAAACACCCCTAAAACTGCACCTAAAAACTGTCCAAAATAGTCCCCGAATTAACCCAAACATTGACCAGAAAATACCCTTAAAACCACAGTGAAACAGCGAATGAAAACATCGAACAAGTGAACCGGGAGAGTTACGGAGCATTAATCCTTCCGACGGCCGTGTAACGCGCTTTCGAGAGACGACAAAAGAGGTTAGACCTGAGGGCACCTTCTTCATTTATTATTCTTCATTTTTTTTTTCACATATTATAGCATAAGAGTCATCTGTTGATGCATGATGTGAATTCCGGGTGAACGGAATGCGTGTTCTCTTTTGTGGTATATCGGATGGAAACCCGGACGTAAATTCCGTAGCCGAATCCGAATGGACGGTAGTGCGGTTTGCACTCGGGATACAATGCCACGTACTACTTAAGAGACACACGTATTTCGTTTCATCCAAACATGTATGCGAGCATGATTTAGTCTAGTATGTTATTTATTTTTTTAAGCATGATTTAGTCTAGTATGTTATTTATTTTTTAGCATGATTTAGTTGTTTATTTTTAAGCATGAGTAGTTATTTGTTTTGCGTTTGGAATTTGCATTAGGTTTATGTTGTTGTTTGCTTTTCGCATTATATAATTGAAATATGTTCATGAGATTTATGTGTGTTGTCGTGTGTTATGAGGACTTACTTTCCAAGCATGCAAACTTAGACATAGGATTTATCTTTATGAACATGAACTAGATATAGGTTGTTCTTGAGCATGTTGCGTAGATTCGGTTAAGATATTGCACAAATTACATCATTACAAGTGGCATAAGTAAGGGACCATTCCGAACCCAACAGGTTTGAGGTCTTCACTTGTGAGGGGTGAGTGCGGCCTTAAATCTTTATCCCGGTTCACATCGGGTGGCGACTCCATGTTATTTCTCCGGTTTAGTTCCCCGTGAGCTACTCTGTACTCCCAACTAGGCCGCGAGCCTAGAACAGCGTCGTCAACATCTGTGTCCTACAGTCTGGCGACTCCACTGGGGATATAGAATCGGCCCCGAAATCATGTCTTGTGATGTTTATGATTTGTGCTTTAGTTGACCGTGTCTATAGTGGTTTAATAGGGTTTAATCAAAGGTATTGTTAAGGCTAGGTGATGGTTCGATGTCTTCCCTCATTCACTACCTTTCTATAAGGAAAAGCTGTGAAGGCACCGAGATGATCATTACTTGTAGCTCGTTGTGACGGACTAGTTTGGAGGACTCGTTGTTTATTCCTGTCACCAAGGCGATAAGAGCATAAGAGACTTGGGTATTTAAGAGAGTTTGCTCCACCCTCTCTCTGGGGAATCTACAACGGGAAATCCATTTGACAGTCAGTCACGCACCATAACTCGTTGGCACGTACCTTAGTGTATAAAAAGGTGCGTTCACTTGGTCGCTAGAACCCTTGAGTGGGGAGACCTAGTTGGGGGTGATCATTCGTCAGTGAGAGCCTTTTTTCGCACTCCCGTAAACCCACGTGTGAACCTTAGTCGTAGAACTAGTAGAAATTATTTCTTTATGTTTATGTTTTGGACCATCATCATTTGGATCCAGTCGGACTTCTTGTCAAGAGATATGGACTTGTTGGGCCATATAAACTGGGACGAGTTCGTGTCATTTGACAATTGGGCCAAGAGTTTCTAAAATGCCGATGGGCCATTTTATGTTTGAGCCTCCTATCATTTGAAGTTGTTTAGCCATGTTATTGCAAAAGTGTAAACCTGTTGGGCCTTTTTCAACTGGGACAAGTTTACCCTTCGCAATAATATGATTGAATCCTTTAAAATGATAATTGGCCGACTTATAGATTCCATATATCGCACTCATCTCATGCATCTCATGCATACACGCCTCATGTTAACCCTGTGTCTTAAAAGACATCATAGATATCAGTTGGGTTAGAGAAGAAAGAAAGATTTGTCAAAAAGAGTTTAGCAAACATGGATATCGGGGAAAAGAAAACTGAGGAACAGAAAACTTTACGAAAATGATAGAAAGACCATTGTGAAAAAAAAAAAAAAAAAAAAAAAAAGAAAAAAAAAAAAATAAAAAGAAAAATTGCTTATTTTTAGTCCTTAATAGTTAGACATAAGTCCGATGATGAAATTGATTGTTTTAGGGTGAAATCTTAGAAACGATAAACTCTTGATGTGCTTTTATCTGATACTTTAAGAGATTGATCTATGTTAGACTCGTAAGCACTTTACTATAGGTTCTTAGCGGTGAAAACCTCAGTAGTTGGCAAGGTTACTAGTTGAAGAAATTGTAGGTCGATGAATGATCGTTTGCTTAGCTGTCTATCTTGATTTGCTTATGTTATGATGTGTGGTATGGTTGAAAATGAAAGAAAAGTCTCTAAAGAAAAGAATTGAACAACCTATAACCGATAAGCATGAAGCTACCCATGGGCGAGTATTAGGACCACCATGAGGAGAAATGCTACCTTAAAGGGTAGGTGTGTTGAAAAAAAAAGAAAGAAAAAAAAGAGAAAAAAATAAAGAAAAGAAAAAGAAGTTCAAAATGAAAAGAAAAATAAAGAGACAAAAGAGAAAGAAAACCATACCACATTGAGCACAGAAAAGCAACTGCAGGCATAATTGAGACATCTAGGTTGGTTTGACCCATCGATCCCAATTTTTTGACGAAATCATTCAGTTGGCTCACCTGGGGATGAATCTGCAAATGAACCTTTGCACACACACACTTTGAGTCTGGCTTAGATCATTAATTCAAAAGACTTGGATTGAGTTGCGTTGAATGTTTTAAAGGTTCTCTGGTTTCTTTACTGAGCATTCTTTGAGGGCAATAATATGTGTAACTATTGGGACTATTTCGTAGAATGTGATATAGTATGATGATATGGAATGCCACATCACGTGGTTCACCTTGACCTATTACAAGCAGCGAATAGCAGAAAGCTAAATCAAGACTGGGGGCGACCAGTCTACCACCCCACAAATAAGGGAAACAACGAGATCTTTAGCCATGAGACAAAAGAGAACCAACCAATCACCAGAAGAGAACTGGCAGAAGGAAATTGCAAGCAGACCCAAGGGACGACCAAAGACTTTTGTAGGCAAGAAGCACCGAAGAGCACAAGGAAGACCTAACCCATCGGAATAGGAAACACATTCATGCATGCATGCATACACGTCATATACATGCAATATTTGTCTTGTTTTTGTTCACAAGTTTTAAAGAAAATGAGAAAGCGGAAAATGCAAGCCAACCAGAAACAGCAACATAGCATCATCAGTTTCAGGAATGAATCCCAGGGCCGAGGCCCAGACTATCAGCAGTCTGGGGAATGAATCCCAGGGTCGAGGCCCACATCGTCAGAGTTTTGCAATGAATCCCAGGGTCGAGGCCCACATCGTTAGAGTTTTGGAATGAATCCGAGAATGAATCCCAGGGTCGAGGCCTACATCGTCAGAGTTTTGGAATGAATCCGGGAATGAATCTCAGGGTCGAGGCCCACATTGTCAGAGTTTTGGAATGAATCCTAGGGGAATGGATCCCAGGGTCGAGGCCCACTTTGTCAGCAGTTTCGGGAATGAATCCCAGGGTTGAGGCCCACGACAATATCATTTTTGGGGATAAGTCCCAGGGTCAAGGCCCACATCAGCAGAGTCTTGTAATGAATCCCAGGGTCGAGGCCCACATCAGCAGAGTTTTGGAATGAATCTGGGAATGAATCCCAGGGTCGAGACCCACATCATCAGAGTTTTGGAATGAATCCGGGAATGAATCCCAGGGTCGAGGCCCACATCAGTCAGAGTTTTGGAATGAATCCGGGAATGAATCCTATGGTCGAGGCCCATATCATCAGAGTTTTGGAATGAATCTGGAATGAATCCTAGAGTCGAGGCCCACATCAGTCAGAGTTTTGGAATGAATCTGGGAATGAATCCCAGGGTCGAGGCCCACATCGTCAGAGTTTTGGAATGAATCCGGGAATGAATCCCAGGGTCGAGGCCACATTGTCAGAGTTTTGGAATGAATCCCAAGGGAATGGATCCCAGGGTCGAGGCCCACTTTGTCAGCAGTTTTAGGAATGAATCCCAGGGTTGAGGCCAATGAAAGTATCAGTTTTGGGGATAAGTCCCAAGGCCAAGGCCCACATCAGTAGTTTTGGGGATGAGTCGTAGGGTCGAGGCCCACATCAGTATCAGTTTGGGGCGAGGCCCACATCAGTATCAGTTTTGGGGATGAGTCTCAGGGTTGAGGCCCACATTGGCATCAATATCAATTTTGGGGATAAGTCACAAGGCCGAGGCCCACATCAGCAGTTTTGGGGATGAGTCCCAGGGTCGAGGCCCACATCAGTATCAGTTTTGGGCGAGGCCCACATCATTATCAGTTTTGGGGATGAGTCCCAGGGTTGAGGCCCACATTGGCATTAGTATCAATTTTGGGATGAGTCCAAGGGTCGAGGCCCACATCAGTATCAGTTTTTGGGATGAGTCTCAGGGTCGAGGCCCACTGCATCACAAGTCGAGAATGGCACTCCGAGAATGGAACACAATTCGATAATAAACAACCCGGGAATGGCACTCCAAGAATGAAGCAGGGTTCAGGAATGAACAAGCCGGGAATGGCACTCCGGGTATGGAGACGCATTAGCATCAATATCAGTTTTTTCGGGTATGGCACTCCGGGTATGGAGACTCAGTATCAGTTTTTCCGGGTATGACACTCCGGGTATGGAGACACAACATCAATTTTGCCAGGTATGACACTCCGAGTATGGAGACACAGCATCAGTTTTGCCAGGTACGGCACTCCGGGTATGGAGATATCACTGCGACACTCTAGGTATGGAGACGCAACCGGGACACCTCGGGTATGGGGTTTAGCTTGCCAGGTACGACACTCCGGGTATGGAGATATCATTGCGACACTCTAGGTATGGAGACGCAACCGCGACACCTCATGTATGGGGTTTAGCTTGCCAGGTACGGCACTCCGGGTATGTAGATATCATTGCGACACTCTAGGTATGGAGATGCAACCGCGACACCTCGGGTATGGGGTTTAGCTTACCAGGTACGGCACTCCGGGTATGGAGATATCACTGCGACGCTCTAGGTATGGAGACGCAACCGCGACACCTCGGGTATGGGGTTTAGCTTACCAGGTACGGCACTCCAAGTATGGAGATATCACTGCGACGCTCTAGGTATGGAGACGCAATCGCGACACCTTGGGTATGGGGTTTAGCACGCCGGGTATGGCACAACGAAATCAGCTCTGCGACACTCTAGGTATGGAGACGCAATCGCGACACCTCGGGTATGGGGTTTAGCACGCCGGGTATGGCACAACCAGATCAACTCAATTCAAAACAACCGCGACACCTCGGGTATGGGGTTTAGCACGCCGGGTATGGTACTTCGGGAATGGAGACACTACTGCGACACCTCGGGTATGGGGTTTAGCACGCCGGGAATGGCACCACCAAATCACTCGGTTCGATACAGCAGGCAAGTCAGATGGCAGCTGGCGAGCCAAGTAAGTAAAAATACAATGCATAACTTTGATATGATTGTCACTGTTACACACTGCACAAGTCCCATCAAATTGGGGGCGACTGTAGGCACTGCATTTTTGAATATAAGTCCCGATGATGAGTCTCACATGGAGACACTACCTCTTTAATTGTGGAAGTCGCGGGAAACGGACGTTGGAAGGGAAGAGTCAAGAATTGACACATTGTTGGATTTAATTCGCTGGAGTAGCTACGGGTTCGCTTGTTGTACCTCCGTTTTAAAACACATCCTTAGCCCAAACCCCCGCAAGACACACGCCAAGCCCACACATACACCAAACCAAACGCGTAAGCCCACCAAGACAAAGCAACTCACACCCAAATCACCCTAAGCCACACGCCCACTAGCCTTCCTAAATAACAAAAATCACATTAAACACATGCATAAATCAAGTCAAATCCCCTTCCTAAATTAAAGAAATCCCATAGATCCCTTGCCTAATTAAACCAAATCATATCCCTTACTAAAAAAGAATAAATCAAATTAAATCAAATCACTTCCCTAATTAAAAGATTTTCCTTATCACATACTAATTTAAAAGATATTCCATTTAATGCACAAATCCTTCTCATTCTCAAACAAGGAAAGCCCTCATCCATTTGCCTATAAAAAGAACCATTCACCAACACATTAAACCCCTGGCATTCACGCATACTCACATAAGAGATCTCAAATCATTCACGCCTAAGACAAACAAGAACCCTTCATTGCCGCACCTAAAATCCCTCACTGCCCCCATATGTTCGCACTCACAAACTGCATGTTTAGCCACCTGACAACTCACGCACACAAATTGATCATATTAACTCCACTCACGCCTAGCCACATAATTTCATCAGCCCTTCACACACCAAGTGCACTGCCTTCATCACGCCACATAGCCACATAACTTCATCAGCCCTTCACGCACCAAGTGCACTGCCTTCATCACGCCACATAGATAAATAACTTCATCAGCCCTTCACACTCCACTACACGTACTGCCTTCATCACGCCACACTGCCCCTAACCAGCCAACGACTGAACATGAACTGCCCCTTGAAGCCCTTCAATTAAATGCCCAAAATTCCATGCATAAAATGCCCAGAAAAACCCCTAAAAACTGCCGCAAAACACACCTAAAACTGCACCTAAAAACTGTCCAAAACAATCCCCGAATTAATCCAAAATAGTGACCTGAAAATACCCTTAAAACCACAGCGAAACGGAGTGAAAACAGCAGCCCAAACAGCGAAACAGCTAAGGAAAACATCGAACCAGTGAACCGGGAGAGTTGCGGAGCATCAATCCTTCTGACGGCCGTGTAACGCGCTTTCGAGAGACGAAAAAGAGGTTAGACCTGAGGGCACCTTCTTTATTTATTATTCTTCATTTTTTTTATTTATATTAATATATTATAGCATGAGAGTCGTTTGTTGATGCATTATGTGAATTCCGGGTGAATGGAATGCGTGTTCTCTTTTGTGGTATATCGGATGGAAACCCGGACGTAAATTCCGTAGCCGAATCCGAATGGACGATAGTGCGGTTTGCACTCGGGATACAATGCCACGTACTACTTAAGAGACACACGTATTTCGTTTCATCCAAACATGTATGCGAGCTTGATTTAGTCTAGTATGTTATTTATTTTTTAGCATGATTTAGTTGTTTATTTTTAAGCATGAGTAGTTATTTGTTTTGCGTTTGGAATTTACATTAGGTTTATGTTGTTGTTTGCTTTTCGCATTATATAATTGAAATATGTTCATGAGATTGCCGTGTGTTGTCGTGTGTTATGAGGACTTACTTTCCAAGAATGCAAACTTAGACATAGGATTTATCTTTATGAACATAAACTAGATATAGGTTGTTCTTGAGCATGTTGCGTAGATTCGGTTAAGATATTGCACAAATCATATCATTACAAGTGGCATAAGTAAGGGACCATTCCAAACCCAACATGTTTGAGGTCTTCACTTGTGAGGGGTGAGTGCGGCCTTAAATCTTTATCCCGGTTCACACTGGGTGGCGACTTCATGTTATTTCTCCAGTTTAGTTCCCCGCGAGCTACTCTGTACTCCCAACTAGGCCGCGAGCCTAGAATAGCGTCGTCAATATCTGTGTCCTACACTGCTAAAGAAGCTATTTGGATTAGAAATTTTATCACAGAACTTGGCGTTGTGCCTAGTATTACGGATTCGATCCTATTATACTGTGATAGGAACGGAGCCATCGCGCAAGCTAAGGAGCTGAGGGCGCATTCCAAGTCTAAACACGTGGAAAGGAAATATCACGTAATTAGAGAGATTATTGAATGAAAAGACATAGTGGTATTGAAGGTTCAAGGACAAGACACCATAACAAACCCGCTTACAAAGGCCTTACCTCCTAAGTTATTCGATAAACATGTGGAGGAGATGGGACTACGATACCATCCAGATTGGCACTAAGCAAGTGAGAGTTTGATGGAGTTGGTGCTTGTAGTGCCAATCCGTTTTGTACATTTTATTATTTATTAATAAAATAACTATATTTTTCATTTCATACCTTATTAATGGTATTGTCATTATCCATATTCGATTGATGTATAGATATGCTAAGAATGACATCGACCTTAGAATAGTTTTGACACTGGGTGTAAGCTATTATTAAAGTATATATATTCCTAGTCGTTGGTTTTGGAATACGCTCGAATTCCTATAACCTAGAAGATTAGCACATGTCGTATATTAGAATTGGGGTTTCAATGGTTTAACTGGTGTACCATGAGTTTTGGAAACTCATATAGACATGTGGGTATTTGTTGAAGCAAATACTGAATGGCTCACATGTGATTCCTAATAGTTGGAAGTACACACCACCGTCAATAGGAATCTCCTCGAGTCGAGTAGCATATGTAATCCTTTGACTATATGATATCATTGATTTTGTGTGAGATCTTCCACACTTTGATGCCATGTATGTCAGAAACTTTTCATGGTCTGGCCTCTAGATGTTCGTTGGGTGTGGACCGATGCACTTAGTAATCAAGTGCGAAGCAAGATAGGATCTGTCGGCCCATATGTGTACCATAAGGGGTTTAGGTATCCATGTTAGTAAATTCACGATTCTTAAATCTTTGGCCAAAGTCAATCAGCTAGGGTGCATCACATCAGTTATGAAGAATCGTGCACATATCGACATGAGATGTGCGTCTCGAAAACTTGACAGTATATTCTATGTTTCCTAAGCACAACTCGGATAGCCTACAATGGAGGGATTGTTAAACAAATGTGATGACCTCGACTTGTATAGTTCAGAAAGGTCGTTCGTGTTCTTCATGAATTCAGAGGTGGCCGAATTGCGTACATATTAATTAGGCTTATATGACAAACGTGTCTGAAATTAGAGAGTCCCAATGAAGTGTACTTGTTGAGCACTTGGGTAGCCGATTATTTTTGATAAAAGATAATATTCGATATTATAATTATCAACTAAGATAATCAAGTGTTATTGGATAACATTGATTATTTACTTTGACCTAATTGGATTAATTGGATTAATTCAATAATTACACAAGGGCTTAATTGTAAAATCATAATTATCTGTACCATTTGAGGATATTATGGTAATGTAAGTATGTATAATAGGTGGTTTTGGCTTGATTTAATTGGATTAAATCAAGGTGGAAAACATTTAACTAATCCATTTCTTAATCCTTGGCTTGATTTAATTGGATTAAATTAAAGTGGGAGACAATGGAGATTAGTCACACCTAATTATACATATTTGGAAAAATTAGATTAAGCCCACATAAAAGTTGATTACAACTTTTATTAATTAAAAATTGCTTAAGTTTTGCTATAAATAGCAAGCTTTATGAAGGTTTTAATCACAAGAAAATTAATAAGCAAAAGCAAATTCTTAGAGAGATCAGCCTAAGTTAGAGAAGTGTTTAGAGAAGCTTGTGAGGTCTCTATAACATTTCATCTAGGAGAAATCAAGGTTGGATCTTGAAGTGAAACTTGGAAGCATTGGAAACAAGATTGGATCTTGAAGTCAAGCTTGCACACCTTGGAGGTTCTCCAACAATTTCAACAAATGAGAGGTAGATTGGATCTTGCATCAAGCTTACTAGGTAAGGTTTGATCTTCTCCTAAGCTATGTTTATTTGTGTATTAGATGCATGATCATATAGCTTAATGTTGAATAAGGCTAATCAATTTTGTTAGGATACTTTAGAAGTATAAACACAACATGCTTATAATTTAGGTCAAAGATGTTTATGTTGGACATGGAACAATTAATAAGAGTTTGGAACTCTAGATTAAAGCTTAGAGCTATGGCTACAATTCTAGATTCACTTGACCACCTCTAGGTGAACTAGAATTGTTCATGAGACATTTCTAATTGGGATTCTAAAATGGTTTATGTATTGGATTCAAAATTTATGCAAATGCGTATTTAGAATAAATTTATGTTTTGGAAAAATATTTGATATTTTGAAAAACTTGATTTTTATTCTATAACATGTGTTAATGTCGGTTTTGAAATTAAAAATTAATTTTGAGTGTTTTTGAAGTGTTTACCCTAATTGCTTCAACTCACTAGAAAGTGAGCAGAAGCATTTGAAAAAGAAAAGAAAAAAATGTTTAGTGCAGTGCGCGCTATAGTGCCCGTGCGCACTATGCGTGTACTACACTGTAGCGCACAGTGCGCGCACGCAGTAATTTTATTTTGCTTCATTTTTGAGTTTCCAGAATCTGATTCAGTCCCTTTTTTTTTCCTACACACTCGTAATGAAATGTAGTATTTCATTAAATAATTTAAAATTACACTCATACTTGATATCCATGGGTTAGACCCATTTCCATTGCGCGGGGCACTGATGAGTGGTATTTATATCACTTATTCCCACTCATTTGACCTAATATTTCGTATAGTTTCTCGGGTTTGATGAACGTTTTGATGTGTTTTAGTTTATTTTGCAGATAAAATAATATTGGGACTTAATGAAATCATTTAGGATGAAATGTGGGTCAATTAAGGGCAATTATTGGATTTGATATATTAATTTTGGAGATTGGAAACTTGAAAGGGCGTTTTGACGAAGTGCAGTTTTGGAAATTCCAGTTTTGCGCATCTGTCTTATTTTGGGCATAACTTTTTACTCCAATATCGGATTGAGCTGATTCAAGTTCCAGATTAAAGAAGACTCAAAGATCTACAACTTGGAAAGAGAAAATATTTTCGAATTATGATGATTTCATGACCGAAATTGATGAACTATCCAGAAGTGTGTGGTGTGTAATTATTAAAAGTCATTATCAATCATTTTCAAAGCAAAATATTAATTAATAAATAATTAATAAAAATTATCAAATCACCACCAACAAGATAAGAAATTAGTGGAGCAATTATGGATTTGGTGGAGTAATTAGTGGAGAAATTAATAATGGATTTGGTAGAGAATTTGATGGATGATTTGATGGTGGCAAAATTTTGCCTATAAATACCAAGCCATTTCATTTGTAAAATTCATACTTTCTTCTTTGAAATTCTTAATGAATAAATAAGAAGATTGTATCTAGTTTGTTTATTTTTAGTTTTCAGTAATTAATTTTCAGTTTCGCACTTTCTTTTCTTTACTTTTCAGTTTTTACTTTCCGCAATTTACTTTTACGCACAGTACTTTTCTTTCTTTAATTTTTCAGTTTTTACTTTTCAGTAATGAGGAGGTAACTTCCCTAGCTAGGGTGAAAGGTAATTCTTTTACTGTTACTATTTAGATTAATCTCCCTTAAAAATAATATATTCACTATTTAAAATATTGACTTAAAAAGGATACCGCCAGATTGGTCGGTTGGTAATTTAATTTTGGTTCCGCCTTTATGGCTGGTTGGACTTAATTTGACTTAATCAGGATACCGCCTATATGGTCGGTTGGTATTATTATCATAAGTTTATATATTATTTTATGGGAGATATCTAAATTAGTAGTAGTAAAAGTAATTCATTTTACCTTACCATTTATTTTATTTTACTTTTCAGTTTTACTTTATGTCTTTTACTTTTCAGTATTTTTACTTTATGTCTTTTACTTTTATGTTTTTACTAGCCCTAGTTATGTGTTAGTTATCTGGGGTTGTGATGAATTCTAATATCACCGGTTTATAAGGGGTTATTTTATAGTTTGGGTAATTTAAAGGTTTACTTATTAAGTCTTAAGCTTAATGCTTCTTGTTGTCTGATCACCAATAAGATTGATGTGGTAAATCTAAAATGAACTAGACATAGGGATTTTAGGTTTCAGCCTTAGACTTAATAACCCACGATCTTCCTTGAGGATAGATAACCCTTTATAGATTTCCTTACAGGATAGGAATATACCTGTCGGGCGGGGGTAGCCATAATTGGAACTTAAACTTAATGAATCCAGATAATTTGATTGACATAGACATATGGTTCAATTGGGTTAAACTGGGTATTTGCGTCTGACCATCGACAGAGGCTTTTGCATAATTTAGTGTTCCAGGTTAGTAAACTGATTTATTACACAAACATAAAATAATCACTTCATCTTTTAAAAGATATTAGAATGATTCACAACCCTAGATCTTTGTGTCTTTTGTTATTTTTCCTTAGTATTTTCTTTTGTCTATTTATTTATTTATTTATTTAGCAAATCTACAACCAACCAAATCAATCAAACAATCATTCTCTTCTCCTCCTCAATTAGATATCTGTAAATCAATAGATTCAATAATTAATAACAACAGTAGGAATTAAGTCCTCGTGGGATCGATATTTTTATACTACTTGAACGATACGTGCGCTTGCGTTATACGTGTGTGTTTACGCCGGTCAAGTTTTTGGCGCCGTTGCCGGGGACTTATATTTCTTGAGTTATTAATTTTGAAGCTATCTAATTTACCTGTATCTAATTTTCTTTTTTTATCTGTAATTTTTATTTCTTTCTTTTATTTTCAGGTGGTTAAACAATGGAACACTATTGGGAGATTGAAAGATCAAGAGCTTTACAAGAAGATACACCCCAAATCTGGGAGCAACAGTCCGGTTTTCTGAGGCCTGTTGTCCAGCCCAACAATTATCACTGGATGCCAGAACCAAGCAATACCACATTTGCTCAACAGAATGCAATGGAGAGATGTGAGATATGTGACGGTAACCACCCAAGTAATTATTGCGAGTACAACTACAATCCAGGGTGGCAGAGCTATCAAAATCCTTCATGGTACGAAGAACCATCATATTTTCCATCTTATCCACCATCCACCTATGATTTTTATCAAGAACCAAACAATCAGAGGAAGAATCATTGGTTGACATGCTCAAAGATTGGTTCCAGAAACGGGACGAAAAGTTGGATACAATGCTTGAAACATGCTAGAATCAATTTGAAAGTATTCAGAGACAATCAGCATTAATTCAGAAAATGACAGATCAAATGAGACAATTCACAGAAAACCAAAACTACATACCTCAAGAATCAATTTCAGATGACACTGATAAAGCCTTCAAATACCAATCATTTCACAATAACACTTCAACAGAGGAGGAGGCTGAGCAGTATCAACAACCAGAGGAGGTATCAGTTCAGGAGCCCGAACCGGCAAAGTCTCGATTTGATTTTTATTATTCTGACTCTGACGAGGATGAAGCTGATCTATTTGTACCAACTGCACCAACAACGGAGGATCAAACTTTCAATCCTCAAAATGAAGATCTTGGAGAATGCTTTGCACAAATGTTTGAAGAAGATCTACCTGAGCCAATCATTTCACCCAGATCAGAGGATGAAGACCTAAAATCTAACATTTCTTTTCATTCTCAGGTTGACAATTTTGAAGCATGTATTTCACAGATAACAGATGAAGAGCTGAATACAAAAATTTTAAAATTCATCTGTGAAGAAAAGGTGGAGAAAGAAGCAAAGCAAATGGAGAAGCAAATGTCTGACCTTAATAAAGATCCAGAGCATTCAGGAGAAACATCGCTGTTTTGGGGAGTACAAATCAAAGATATCACCCAGAAGCTTGACAGAATGGAACTTCCATTCCAAGTCAAGCACCATAAAGACCTCCTGATTTTCTTTCTTTCTTTGCAGGAACCACTGGAACAACAAAGAGCAAAAAGGTGGCACGAGCACTGCATGAGACAAAACTCTTTTTGCCACCTTACCGTTGGAAGAGACCCTTCAAAAGCAACGCTCACGGGATTGTTTTTGATCGGACATCTAAAACAACATTGAAACCTCCTTAACAGATGAATTTCAGTCACGTCTGGCTGAAGACGAAAAATTTAGCGCTAGCAGGGAGGCAACCCATGCAATTTGTTGTAATTTATTTTGTGTGAACTTTTTAATTTTGTGTGTTATTTTTGTAGGGAAAAGCACAAACAGAGCATTTTTAGACAGAAGGAATGGTGTTTGGCAATCAAAGATGAGAAACAATTCATTAGATGGGCTGAGTAAGGAATGAAATCCTGAGACACATCCTAATGAATTTATACTGAGCGAGTGGCGTATTGCGTACACAATTTCGTTGTCTTAATTATTGCTATGATTTGCTTTTCTGTTGTAATTATCTTTATTTTCGTAGACAGGATCCAGACTTTTTGACCTTTCACGATTTCATTTGTTGTTTAGCTAACAATCGTCCTTTGGAAGATATTAGTGCTATTATTACTCACCCTTTTTCAGGTACTATAAATTCACCCGTCATTGCACTTTTGAAGGCGGCATCCAGAGTTGAAAAAGAAATACATAAAAAAATGGAAGCCACTTCAAGAAGACGAGTTGAAAACATCTGTGTGTTTTGCGGTACTAGTGTTGGTACTAAACCACAATACGTAGAGGCAGCACAGGAATTGGGTCGAGTCTTAGCAGCAAGGAATATGCACTTAATATATGGCGGAGGCAATCTTGGACTTATGGGGATCGTTTCAAAGGCTGTACAAGAAGGAGGCAGTCATGTTTTGGGAATCATCCCAAAACCCTTGGCAGAGGCAAATCTTATTGGATCATCAAACGGAGAGGAACTGATCGTGCCAGGTATGTCTGAACGACTGGTAGAATGATTAACCGTGCTGATGCTTTTATCGCTTTGCCAGGTGGCTTGGGTACATTAGAGGAGATTTTTATAGTTCTATCTTGGGCGAACCTGAACATACACCAGAAACCGCTTGGACTGTTTAACGTTGATGGATTTTATGATTTTCTTTGTGTGTTTCTTGATGATGCTCGGAAGAAATGGGTTCGTGTCAAAACCTATGAAAGAACTCCTCTTCACTGCCAGAACTGCTCCGGATCTAATAGACCAACTCATAGCCTATGAACCACAAGTTGACCCTATCATTTCAAAGATAAATTGGTCTGAGGACGATCGTGGTAAGAGGCGTCGGATTAATCTGGATCTTACCTGTAGATTTTCAGCTAACCAGGTATGACATTCTTAACTCTCCTTTTACTGTTTAAGATATTGGGGACAATGTCTCATTAAGGTTTGGGGGAGGAAATTAGTTGATTAGTACCTTATTCTTAGTTTGTATGTTGTTTTATTTTTAGTTCAAAATTTTTCGAAAATACAAAAAAATTGAAAAATTTTCAAAAAATTACAAAAATATTTTGTGTTTTTGTGTTTTTATTTTGACTAAAAGGTGAAATTGGTAAGAGAGATAGCTGAGTAAGGAGTTTCCACTCCTGAGACGTATCTCAAACCTATTTCGAAACAAGTTAATTTTTGTTTATTTCATTTTGAATTATTTAATTTGTGAATTCTCCTTAAAACGGACTAAAAAGAATCTTCATATGTTTAGTTAGCAGATATTATCAACATATATAGTAACATACGGACATGAGCTAAATTGAAAAGTTTGTAATATTCAGTGCTCTAGTTTAATTGGAGGAAACATCTCAAAAAGCAATGGAGTAAAAAAAAAAAAAAAAAAAAAAAAACTTCTGAGATCCGAGTTATTAAGTCTGTAAGGGTGTTTTAACACCTAGTGCCCTAAAACCAACTGGTTTGGGAGTCACTGACCCAAAGCTCGTTACATGGATCGAAGATGCTGCAAAAATATATATATATCTGAAGTCTGAGTAATTAAGTCTGTAGGGGTGTCTTAACACCTGGTGCCCTAAAGCCAACTGGTTTGGGAGTCACCGACCCAAGCTCACTACATAGATGGAAGATATTGCATATAAATAAAAAATAGAGAAAAATCAAAGAAAAAATCAGAAAAATGAGAAAATTTATTCCATTGCTATAAAAAAGGTGTGAAATCTGATAGAACTTTAGGACACAAATATTACTCTCTTATCAACTTCACTTGTGACTGTTGTGGGCAAAAATGAGTTGATTAATATTTTGTTGGCTGTGTATATGAAGAATGGTAAAAATAATCGGAGAATTTACTTATTCAGTAATTTAGAATAAAACAAAACAACTAGTAACTTGGAGTAGAAGTTTCACCTGATTAGTCACTAACATCTTTATTCTCTTTTCGCTTGTCTTTTTGCTTTTGTGTGCATTAGTTTTAACTAACTTTTTACTTTTGTAAAAATGTTTGGGGGTATCATTGCTGTAAGCCCTCACGAGACTACAACTCGTCCACTAGGGACACCTAGGGGTTTAAAGGCTTGTTGCATACGCTAAATGCAACCGTGATCCCTACGAAAGTGGCTTAGTTAATTTATTATGTTATTTTATTTTATGTTTTGCTCGAGGACTAGCAAAATGTTAGGTTGGGGGTGTGATGAGTGGTATTTATATCACTTATTCCCACTCATTTGACCTAATATTTCGTATAGTTTCTCGGGTTTGATGAACGTTTTGATGTGTTTTAGTTTATTTTGCAGATAAAATAATATTGGGACTTAATGAAATCATTTAGGATGAAATGTGGGTCAATTAAGGGCAATTATTGGATTTGATATATTAATTTTGGAGATTGGAAACTTGAAAGGGCGTTTTGACGAAGTGCAGTTTTGGAAATTCCAGTTTTGCGCATCTGTCTTATTTTGGGCATAACTTTTTACTCCAATATCGGATTGAGCTGATTCAAGTTCCAGATTAAAGAAGACTCAAAGATCTACAACTTGGAAAGAGAAAATATTTTCGAATTCTGATGATTTCATGACCGAAATTGATGAACTATCCAGAAGTGTGTGGTGTGTATTATTAAAAGTCATTATCAATCATTTTCAAAGCAAAATATTAATTAATAAATAATTAATAAAAATTATCAAATCACCACCCAACAAGATAAGAAATTAGTGGAGCAATTATGGATTTGGTGGAGTAATTAGTGGAGAAATTAATAATGGATTTGGTAGAGAATTGATGGATGATTTGATGGTGGCAAAATTTTGCCTATAAATACCAAGCCATTTCATTTGTAAAAATTCATACTTTCTTCTTTGAAATTCTTAATGAATAAATAAGAAGATTGTATCTAGTTTGTTTATTTTTAGTTTTCAGTAATTAATTTTCAGTTTCGCACTTTCTTTTCTTTACTTTTCAGTTTTTACTTTCCGCAATTTACTTTTACGCACAGTACTTTTCTTTCTTTAATTTTTCAGTTTTTACTTTTCAGTAATGAGGAGGTAACTTCCCTAGCTAGGGTGAAAGGTAATTCTTTTACTGTTACTATTAGATTAATCTCCCTTAAAAATAATATATTCACTATTTAAAATATTGACTTAAAAAGGATACCGCCAGATTGGTCGGTTGGTAATTTAATTTTGGTTCCGCCTTTATGGCTGGTTGGACTTAATTTGACTTAATCAGGATACCGCCTATATGGTCGGTTGGTATTATTATCATAAGTTTATATATTATTTTATGGGAGATATCTAAATTAGTAGTAGTAAAAGTAATTCATTTTACCTTACCATTGTATTTTATTTTACTTTTCAGTTTTACTTTATGTCTTTTACTTTTCAGTATTTTTACTTTATGTCTTTTACTTTTATGTTTTTACTAGCCCTAGTTATGTGTTAGTTATCTGGGGTTGTGATGAATTCTAATATCACCGGTTTATAAGGGGTTATTTTATAGTTTGGGTAATTTAAAGGTTTACTTATTAAGTCTTAAGCTTAATGCTTCTTGTTGTCTGATCACCAATAAGATTGATGTGGTAAATCTAAAATGAACTAGACATAGGGATTTTAGGTTTCAGCCTTAGACTTAATAACCCACGATCTTCCTTGAGGATAGATAACCCTTTAATAGATTTCCTTACAGGATAGGAATATACCTGTCGGGCGGGGGTAGCCATAATTGGAACTTAAACTTAATGAATCCAGATAATTTGATTGACATAGACATATGGTTCAATTGGGTTAACTGGGTATTTGCGTCTGACCATCGACAGAGGCTTTTGCATAATTTAGTGTTCCAGGTTAGTAAACTGATTTATTACACAAACATAAAATAATCACTTCATCTTTTAAAAGATATTAGAATGATTCACAACCCTAGATCTTTGTGTCTTTTGTTATTTTTCCTTAGTATTTTCTTTTGTCTATTTATTTATTTATTATTTAGCAAATCTACAACCAACCAAATCAATCAAACAATCATTCTCTTCTCCCTCAATTAGATATCTGTAAATCAATAGATTCAATAATTAATAACAACAGTAGGAATTAAGTCCTCGTGGGATCGATATTTTTATACTACTTGAACGATACGTGCGCTTGCGTTATACGTGTGTGTTTACGCCGGTCAGGCACCGATCCGACCCTAGGGGTTCCATAACTGTCCCAACACTTTCTATTTTAGGATCAAATAAGAGCGAATCGAGACTTGTAGATCTTCTCATTCACTATAGCAAAAAAACGAAATAAAGAAATAAAGAAGTAATAAAATAAAAATAAGAAAAAAATTCTAAATTAAATTTAAGGTTACATGGTAATAATATTAATGTGAATAAGATTGAACAATCCCCGGCAACGGCGTAAAAAATTTAGTGCGAGATTATCGTATCGCAAGTAGGCGGGTTTAAGTTTTTGTAAAGGATGAATAAAAAGTTTCAAACCCACAAGGATTGAAATCAAATTCACATTAAGTACTATAATTACTTAACTTTATTTAGAAATCAATTTAAATTAAACTAAACTAAAATTAGAAACTAAAGAACCGAGAAGTCAAAACGTTTAATTAAGAAAAACCAGGACAAGATAAATTCTTGAGTCTGATTTCACCTAACTATCTCATATGTATTTGTTATGTCAATCAATTATTACTTACTTTATTAGTTTATAACCAAGAATCTTAAATTATTCTACTTCATCCCCCGAGTGCCTAATAAAAATATTATTAATTACTTACTTCAATATCCTAATAGAAATCTATCAATTAACAATTCATTACGCTCTGTGATTCTTAGTTAAGAACTTCAAATGAATTATAGGCCTCCCGAACTCTATAAAATTCCTAGATTATGTATTCTATATCCTATTCAAAATCCTCTCTCTCGAGTGATAGATTCTAAATATGGAACCATCTAATTTGTGACCAGCAAACCATAAGCATTAAACACAAGAAACTAACAATGAACTGATTTTAATCTTCATAATAATTCATTAGGAATCAAACAAATATATTCAAGTATAGGCTATATCATCCTCTAGAATAAGAAAATTAGTTCATGACTAAATAAAAGTATAAAGAAAATTGAGTCAAGAACATATTGAACATCAAAAGAGTTTAAAGAAAGAAATTAAAAGATAAAACCCGAATCCAATCTTTTTATCTTCGGACAATATCAGCTTCTTGTCCTCTTCTTTCTTCAATTCCCTCATTGAATATCTCTTAATTATCTATTTATAGCTCTCTAGTTGTATCTCTTCCTCTCATCTAGGATTTTGGACGCATTATGTATTTATAGGAAGTCCCAGAGTCATTCTTCATGTAGAAAATGAATTTCCTACTCTAAAAATCGTTTGGGGCTTGGCGACGCTAGTTTCTCTGAAAATCTGGTGTGTTTATTCATATCTGGCGTCACGACGCCAGCTCCTCTACCAGATGTGTGTTTTTTACATATTTTATTTCCCTGCTTACTGATGAGTGGTAAATGCATCACTATTTCCCACTCATTTGACCTAATATTTTGTATAGTTTCTTGAGTTTTGTGAATATTTTGATGTGTTTTGTGCTATTTTGTAGATAAATAAAGTTTAAGGACATTCCGGAAGTGATTTGGGGCCACACCAGTGAAAAACAGACAAAAGGGCATTTTGGTAATTTGGCCGCATCGCGACGCTTAAGCCTATGGCGTCGCGACGCCTAACGTGCGCCGGGTCATGCTACGTGCGTCGGGTCCACATGTCACCATCACAGCCGATCTACTAACGTGCGCCGTGCCACGTGTCATCATCATATGGTGCCGACCGACGCCTATAAATTGAGCTCGAGGTTTCAGTTTCAGATGTACCTTCCTCTCTAATTTCTCTAATGTAAATAGGGAGTTTTCTATCTAGTTTCTTTTAATTTCAGTTTTGTAATTAAATTTTAATTACGTTCTGTAATAATAGTAATTTACTTTCTTTACTTTTTACAATTTTTACTATTCACCATGAGCAGGTAACTTTCCCCTGCTAGGGTGAAAGGTATTCTTTTACTATTGCTATTTAGATTAATCTCCCTTAAATATAATATATTCACTATTTAAAATTTGACTTAAAAAGGATACCGCTATATTGGTCGGTTGGTAATTCATTTTAATCTGGTTTAAAACCTGACTAATCAAGGATACCGCCAGATTGGTCGGTTGGTAATTAAATTTTCTTACCACCTATATGGCAGGTTTATTTTGGTTCCGCCTTTATGGCTGGTTGGACTTAATTTGACTTAATCAGGTTACCGCCTATATGGCTGGTTGGTAAAATAATCACAAGTTAATATAATATATTAAGGGAGATATCTAAATAGTAATTAGTCAAAGTTGATCCTTTTACCTTAGCATTTTATTTTATGTAATTTACTTTTCAGCTTTTACTTTACCCCGCAATTACTTTTCAGTATTTTTACTTTATTCTTTTATTTTACTAGCCCTAGTTATATGTCGTAACTAAGTTAGTTATCTGGGGTTGTGATGAATTCTTATATCACCGGTTTATAAGGGGTTATTATATAGTTTGGGTAATTTAAAGGTTTACTTATTAACTCTTAAGCTTAATGCTTCTTGTTAATTGGCCACTAATAAGATAGATCAGGTAAATCTAAAATAAACTTGACAAAGGAATTTTAGGTTTCAGCCTTAGACTTAATAGCCCACGATCTTCCTTGAGGATATATAACCATTTAATAGATTTCCTTACAGGATAGACATATACCTGTCGGGCGGGGGTAGCCATAATTGGAACTTAAACTTGATGAATCCAGATAATTTGGTTGACATAGACATATGGTTCAATTAAACTGGGTATTTATGTCTGACCATCGACAGAGGCTTTCGCATAATTTAGTGTTCCAGGTGTTAGACATTATGTCCCATAGCGTCACTGTTTGTAAATGATATTGTATTATTGTACAAAATTAACTATGTGATAATGAAATTGCCTTTTGCCGTTTTGTAATATTATTTACTTTGATATATAAATGGCGAAAGTCCATATGATTAATACCGGATTGAGATGATATGAGACAGTATCAATCCATAAAGGTTTAATCATTAAATATCCCTAGTCGGAGTATTATCGAGATCAGACATCGATAATGCGGAATAGACTAGTATTGCGCTTGTGCACGTTGTGAGGGCACAACGGCATAGTTCTCATATATTTAAGTATTGGATACTTATGCAAGTGCGATAGGAGGCTGTGTTTTACCGATGGTACGGAAAACAGCTTCGCTCTGGATAGACCCCGCGGAATCCCATTGGTAGTATGTCTGCGTGTCTATGGGAGGCCGCATCAGGGTAGGTGTATATGGTCTTAACCTGAGACTTACATCGCTAGTACTTGCGACAATCGGTAAACTTTGGTTTTGGTGGTTGGGGACCTTAACCGGTTCTGTGTACACCTCTTCTGGGTTTATCGAGAATCGTAGTATACTGGATGTGATGTCGAGATGGAAGTATCACTTCAGACATATGGAGGTGATGATCACAGCGGACACAGAACTGGTACTCTATAAAAGGTTGCAACCGTCGGGACAATATGACCAGGTCAGGATTGTCCGATTTAAAGAGACTAGTTGCTTGATGTCCGATATATGTTTCGTACGGGGCAGACACATTTCCAGCCCCAGGCCTAACATGTGATCGTCCGATACCGGATCGATGTACGCAATACTACGGTATACTACGCTTGATATAGATCTGATATTCCTATAAGAATATTTCTGGAGAATTGGGTAGGCATGGCGCTTTGCTAGAAGCCAACCTTGTCTTGTGAATCGGTAAAAATGTAGTACGAGGTACGTACGTGTTCGGATTATCCGACGACCGTATTTACTGCCAACATATCCGGAGATCTCTTGGGTCGCTTCCCGAAGATTCACCAATGACGTATGATTCAAACTCGATTAATCTTGGATTAATTACGGAGAGACTTTATCTTGGATAAAGTACTATAAATAGAGAGAGAACGATTAATTTGGAATTAATCGTAAAATTATTATATTCGATATAATAATCGAAATTCGATTTCGACGCGAAATTAAAATTAGATTTTAATTCGGGCAAACGAGTTAATTTAGAATTAATTCGTTAGCGACGTAAATAATAATTTCGCTAGGCGCAATCATTTATTTAAATTCGATTTAATTAACGTCGCGACGTAAGTTCGGTATTTCGGAAATATCGAACCCGAACGCGTGAGTGCACGTGGGCCCACTTTCATTTGGAAACGTTGTGGGGCCCACATGACACATGTCATATTATGCATTATTTAATTGTGATGCATTGCATGGAGATAGTGTACAATGCACTCAATGGTTTTGCATGGAAATTGAGTGTTTGACACTCTAAGCCATTGCATGATTTGTGTCATAAGTTTATTATTAATTTAATAATATTATGGCATAAATATAAATTGATTTTTGAAATCAAATCCCTCTCTCTCTCCTCTCTTTCCTCTTGACCGAAACTGTGAAGTTTCACAGCCCTCTCCACTTTTCTGTTTTTGTTGCAAAAACTTGAAGAATTTGTGTTTGTTTGGAACATAAAAAACACACAAGGCTAGCACCATCAAGGGATCATACAAAGGTCTTATGGGAAACTAATCTTAGAGCTTGGAAGGATCAAAAATTGCTTGGAGCTTCTCTTTTCTGTTTGGCCGAAACCCTCACTGCACAAAGGAGAAAATTTTGTTTCATCAACGCATCCGCATTCCGATCTTTGTGAGTATGATTCCGCCATACTTCATCTTTTAATATATATTTATTCATTGTTGTATTTAAATGCTTAATCTTTCCTTGGGACATATAATAGAAACCAACACCAGGTTAGTAAACCAATTTATTACACAAACATGAAATAACCACTTCATCTTTTAAAAGATATTAGAAAGATTCACAACCCTAGATAGTTTTTAATATTGAATTTTCTTAAACCTACTTTCGAACAATTTTATTTAGTTGTTTTTAAATTTAAAATCTTCACCATTTCAAATCAATCAATCAACATGTTAGATACTATTAATCATTTGACCTCATAAAATTAATAGCTTAGGTATTAAGTCCTCGTGGGATCGATACTTTTTATACTACTTGAACGATACGTGCACTTGTGTTATACGTGTGTGTAAGCACCGGTCAAGTTTTTGGCGTCGCCGTTGCCGGGGACTTATTTATCTTTCACTATTATTTTTAAGGTTAGATACATTTACTTGTATCTAATTTCTTTTTACTTATTGTTGTTGTTTTCTTGTGTTTCAGGTTCTCAGAAACTTCATGAGACGAACCAGAAGCTTTGAACTCCAACTGCTTGACCCAGAAATTGAAAGAACCATCAGACAGTTGAGAAGGGAAAGGCGAGAAGCCCAAGAAGCTTTAGTCAACATGGAACCTGAACCTTTGGAGGTTGCACCACCAATTCCCATTCGAGACAGAACCATTCCGGTGGTTGACATACTCATTTCATGTATTGTATTTCCTCTCTTACCAGCAAATGCGGGTGACATCAAAACATGCATTCAGATGATTCAGCAGTCAGTTCAGTTTGGGGGGAATGCAACTGAAGATCCTAATGCCCACATCAGCAACTTCCTGGAATTTTGCGGTACTTTCAATTACAACCGATAAGCTGAAGAAGCAATGAGACTGTGACCGGCGTAAACACACACGTATAACGCAAGTGCACGTATCGTTCAAGTAGTATAAAAATATCGATCCCACGAGGACTTAATTCATACTATTGTTATTAATTGTTGATACTATTTATTTACAAATATCTAATTGAGGAGAAGGGAATTGATTGCTTGAATGATTTGATTTATAGATTTGCTAAATAAATAAAAAGATAAAAAAGACAAAAGAAAATACTAAGGAAAATAAAAGACTCAAAGATCTAGGGTTGTGAATCTTTCTAATATCTTTAAAAAAGATGAAGTGATTATTTTATATTTGTGTAATACATCAGTTTACTAACCTGGAACACAAATTTATGCGAAAGCATCTGTCGATGGTCAGACACAAATACCCAGTTTAATTCAATTGAATCATATGTCTATGTCAATTAAATTATCCTGAATTCATTAAGTTTAAGTTCTAATTATTGTTACCCCGCCCGATAGGTATATGTCTATCCTGTAAGGAAATCTATTAAAGGGTTATCTATCCTCAAGGAAGATCGTGGGCTATTAAGTCAAAGGTTGAAACCTAAAATCCCTATGTCTAGTTTTTTTAGATTTACCACATTAATCTTATTGGTGATCAAACAACAAGAAGCATTTAAGACTTAATAAGTAAACCTTTAAATTACTCAAATTATAAAATAACCTCTTATAAACCGGTGATATTAGATTTCATCACAACCTAGAAAACTAACTTAGTTATAACACATAGTTAGTACAAATTAAAAAAAACATAAAAAAATACTAAAAAGTAAATGCAGAAAAATAAATAAAATGTTAAGGTAAAAGGAATTAACTTCTACTATTTACTATTTAGATATCTCCCATAAAATAATATATAATCTTGTTATATTTTAAACCAACCGTCCAGAATGGCGGTATCCTGATTAAGTCAAATTCAAATATACCAGCCATAAGGCGGAACAGAAATATAAACTTAAACCAACCGTCCAGTATGGCGGTATCCTCATTAAGTTAGGTTTAACCAATTTAAATTGAATAACCAACCGTCCAGAATGGCGGTATCCTTTATTAAGTCAGATTTTAAATAGTTTATATATTATATTTTAAGGGAGATTAATCTAAATAGCAAAAGTAAAAGTATTACCTTATTACCTCAGCATAGAGAAGTTACCCACTCATAGATGGATAGAATTACTACTATAAAGCGTAAATAAAACTGAATATAAGAAGAAAATAAGAAGAACTCTCTTTTATTTATAAGGATTTCAGAGGATGAGGTACATTGAAACTAAGAAATTCAAAATCTATTTATAGGCAAAAAAAATCCAATTTTTTATTATTATTTTTCTGATTTTCATTTTATTATTTTTTTTTTTTTGGATCGCTGAATTTTCGACACGTGGCATGGTGGCTAAAAAAAATGGCTCGTTGAATTTTTGACACGTGGCATGCGGTGCAATTACCAAAATACCCTCGGTGTCGGGACGCCCAAAATTACCAAAATACCCTTTTTGCCAAATTTCACAGTTTTGCTCCAAATCACCTCCAAAATGTCCTAAAACTTTATTTTGGGGTCGGGATGTCCAAAATTACCAAAATACCTTTTTTGCCGGGACGCCCGAAATTACCAAAATACCATTTTTGCCAAATTTCACCAAATTTCACAGTTTTGCTCCAAATCACCTCCAGAATGTCCTGAAACTTTATTTATCTACAAAATAACACAAAACACATCAAAATATTCACAAAACTCAAGAAATTATACAAAATATTAAGTTAAATGAGTGGGAAATAGTGATAGTTTTACCACTCATCACACCCCCAAACCTAACATTTTGCTAGTCCTCGAGCAAAATAAAATAATATAATAAAATTTTAACTAAGCCACTTTCGTAGGGATCACGATTACATTTAGCATATGCAACAATCCTTTAAACCTCTGGGTGTCCCTAGTGGACGAGTTATAGTCTCGTGAGGGTTTACAGCAATGATACCCACAAACATTTTATAAAAGTAAAAAGTTAGTTAAACTAATGCACACAAAAGCAAAAAAGACAAGTGAAAAAGAGAATAAAGAAGTTAGTGACTAATTAGGTGAAACTTCTACTCCAAGTTACTAGTTGTTTTGTTTCATTTTAAATTACTGAATAAGTAAATTCTCCTATCATTTTTACCATTCTTCATATACACAGCCAACAAAATATTAATCAACTCATTTTTGCCCACAAAAGTCATAAGTATAGTTGATAAGAGAGTAATCACACCTTTTTGTAGTAATGGAATAAATTTTCTGATTTTTTCTTTGATTTTTTCTCTATTTTTTATTTATATACAATATCTTTCATTTATGTAACGAGTGTTGGGTCGGTGGCTCCAAAACCAGTTGGCTTTAGGGCACCAGATGTTAAAACACCCCTACGGACTTAATTACTCAGACTTCAGATATATATATTTATTTTTTTTTCATCATCTTTTTGATCCATGTAGCGAGTGTTGGGCCAGTGACTCCCAAACCAGTTGGCTTTAGGGCACCAGATGTTAAAACACCCCTACGGACTGAATTCATTGTATCTTTAATTTTGTCTGACAATTGCTCCTCTATTTGCTATGCTTCTTGCTCCACCTTTTCTTCACAGATGAATTTTAGGATCTCAGTATTCAGTTCTTCATCTGTCATCTGTGAAATACATGCTCCTGAAATATCAATGTGAGAATGTAAAGAAATGTCAGATTTTAGGTCTTCATCCTCTGATCTGAGTGAACTGATTGGCTTAGGTAGATCGTCTTCAAACATTAGTGCAAAGCATTCTCCAAGATCTGCATTCTGAGGATGGAAAGTTTCATCCTTCCTTGTTGGTGCAGTTAGTACAAGAAACTCAGCTTCTTCATCCTCGTCAGAGTCAGAATAATAAAAATCAAATTGAGACTTTGTAGGTGCAGGTTCCTGAACTGATACCTCTGATTCTTGATACTGCTCAGCCTCGTCCTTTGTTATGATGTCATGATGAATCTCAGAATATTCGAAGGCTTTTCTGTATTATTTGAATTTGCTCCGTGAGATATGTGATTCAGGTTGTCTGTTAGTTGTCTAACTTGATCTGTCATCCTCTGTATAGACGCTGCTTGACTCTGAATTTGTACATCAAATTGAGCTTCTCGTTTCTCGAGCCAATCTTTTAGCATGTCATTCAACTGATCTTCCTATGATGGATCTGGTTCTTGATGAAGATCGTAGATAGATGATGGATAAGATGGAAAATGTGATGATTCTACGTACCTTGAATGATTCCAATAATTCTGCCACTCTTAAAGGTATATACATTGATCGCTCGGGTGGTTACCATCACATATTACACATCTCCCCATTTCATTCTGATGAGCAAATGTAGTATTGTTTGATTCTGACTTCCAGTGATAGTTGTTGGGCTTGACAACAGGCCTCAGAAAACCGGACTGTTGCTCTCAGATTTGGGATGTATCTTCTTCTAGTAAAGCTCGTAATGTTTCAAAATGTTCCATTTTTTCAATCACCTGAAAACAAAAGAAAGAAATAAAAATTACAGATAAAAAAAAAGAAAATTAGATACAAGTAAATTAGATAGCTTCAAAATTAATAACTCAAGAAATATAAGTCCCCGGCAACGGCGCCAAAAACTTGATCGGCGTAAACACACACGTATAACGCAAGCACACGTATCGTTCAAGTAGTATAAAAATATCGATCCCACGAGGACTTAATTCCTACTATTGTTATTAATTGTTGATACTATTTATTTACAAATATCTAATTGAGGGAGAGGGGAATCGATTGCTGGAATGATTTGATTTGTAGATTTGCTAAATAAATAAAAAGATAAAAAAAGACAAAAGAAAATACTAAGGAAAATAAAAGACTCAAAGATCTAGGGTTGTGAATCTTTCTAATATCTTTAAAAAAGATGAAGTGATTATTTTATATTTGTGTAATACATCAGTTTACTAACCTGGAACACGAATTTATGCGAAAGCATCTGTCGATGGTCAGACACAAATACCCAATTTAATTCAATTGAATCATATGTCTATGTCAATTAAATTATCCTGAATTCATTAAGTTTAAGTTCTAATTATGGTTACCTCGCCCGACAGGTATATGTCTATCCTGTAAGGAAATCTATTAAAGGGTTATCTATCCTCAAGGAAGATCGTGGGCTATTAAGTCAAAGGTTGAAACCTAAAATCCCTATGTCTAGTTCATTTTAGATTTACCACATTAATCTTTTTGGTGATCAAACAACAAGAAGCATTTAAGACTTAATAAGTAAACCTTTAAATTACTCAAATTATAAAATAACCTCTTATAAATCGGCGATATTAGATTTCATCACAACCTAGAAAACTAACTTAGTTATAACACATAGTTAGTACAAATAAAAAAAACATAAAAAATACTAAAAAGTAAATGCAGAAAAATAAATAAAATGCTAAGGTAAAAGGAATTAACTTCTACTATTTACTATTTAGATATCTCTCATAAAATAATATATAATCTTGTGATATTTTAAACCAACCGTCCAGAATGGCGGTATCCTGATTAAGTCAAATTCAAATATACCAGCCATAAGGCGGAACAGAAATATAAACTTAAACCAACCGTCCAGTATGGCGGTATCCTCATTAAGTCAGGTTTAACCAATTTAAATTGAATAACCAACCGTCCAGAATGGCGGTATCTTTTATTAAGTCAGGTTTTAAATAGTTTATATATTATATTTTAAGGGAGATTAATCTAAATAGCAAAAGTAAAAGTATTACCTTATTACCTCAGCATAGAGAAGTTACCCACTCATAGATGGATAGAATTACTACTATAAAGCGTAAATAAAACTGAATATAAGAAGAAAATAAGAAGAACTCTCTTTTATTTATAAGGATTTCAGAGGATGAGGTACATTGAAACTAAGAAATTCAAAATCTATTTATAGGAAAAAAATCCAATTTTTTATTATTATTTTTCTGATTTTCATTTTATTATTATTTTTTTTTTTTTGGATCGCTGAATTTTCGACACGTGGCATGGTGGCTAAAAAAAATGGCTCGTTGAATTTTTGACACGTGGCATGCGGTGTGCAATTACCAAAATACCCTCGGTGTCGGGACGCCCAAAATTACCAAAATACCCTTTTTGCCAAATTCACAGTTTTGCTCCAAATCACCTCCAAAATGTCCTAAAACTTTATTTGGTTGTCGGTATGTCCAAAATTACCAAAATACCCTTTTTGCCGGGACGCCCGAAATTACCAAAATACCATTTTTGCCAAATTTCACCAAATTTCACAGTTTTGCTCCAAATCACCTCCAGAATGTCCTGAAACTTTATTTATCTACAAAATAACACAAAACACATCAAAATATTCACAAAACTCAAGAAACTATACAAAATATTAAGTTAAATGAGTGGGAAATAGTGATAGTTTTACCACTCATCACACCCCCAAACCTAACATTTTGCTAGTCCTCGAGCAAAATAAAATAATATAATAAAATTTTAACTAAGCCACTTTCGTAGGGATCACGATTGCATTTAGCATATGCAACAAGCCTTTAAACCTCTGGGTGTCCCTAGTGGACGAGTTATAGTCTCGTGAGGGTTTACAGCAATGATACCCACAAACATTTTATAAAAGTAAAAAGGTAGTTAAACTAATGCACACAAAAGCAAAAAAGACAAGTGAAAAAGAGAATAAAGAAGTTAGTGACTAATTAGGTGAAACTTCTACTCCAAGTTACTAGTTGTTTTGTTTCATTTTAAATTACTGAATAAGTAAATTCTCCTATCATTTTTACCATTCTTCATATACACAGCCAACAAAATATTAATCAACTCATTTTTGCCCACAAAAGTCATAAGTATAGTTGATAAGAGAGTAATATTTTTGTCCTAAAGTTTTATCAGAATTCACACCTTTTTGTAGTAATGGAATAAAATTTCTGATTTTTTTCTTTGATTTTTTCTCTATTTTTTATTTATATACAATATCTTTCATTTATGTAACGAGTGTTGGGTCGGTGGCTCCAAAACCAGTTGGCTTTAGGGCACCAGATGTTAAAACACCCCTACGGACTTAATTACTCAGACTTCAGATATATATATTTATTTTTTTCATCATCTTTTTGATCCATGTAGCGAATGTTGGGCCAGTGACTCCCAAACCAGTTGGTTTTAGGGCACTAGGTGTTAAAACACCCTTACAGACTTAATAACTCGGATCTCAAATGTTTATTTTTTATTCCATCACTTTTTTTAGATGTTTCTCCAATTAAACTATAGCACTGAATATTACAAACTTTTCAATTTTATCTAATGTCAATATGTTACCATGTATGTTGATAATACTGCCAACTAAGTATATGAAGGTCCATTTTAGTCAGTTTTATGGAGAATTTACAATTAAATAATTCAAAAGGAAATAAACAAAAATTAACTTGTTTCGAAAAATGGGTTTGAAATACGTATCAGGAGTGAGATTCCTTACACACTATCTCTTACCAATTTTACCTTTTTAGTCAACATAAAAACCATAAACATATAGAAATAACTTCTACTGGTCATGGTGTGTGACTAACTGTCGAATGGACTTCCCATTGTAGATTCCCCAGAAGGAGGGTGGAGCGAGGCTCACTTAAGTACCCAAGCCTCTTAGGCTCTTATCGCTTGGTGACAGGAATAAACAACGAGTCCTCCAAACTAGTCTATCACAACAAGCTATTGGTGAATGATTATCTAGGTGCCTTCACAGCTTTTCCTTATAGAGAGGTAGTGAGTGAAGGAAGACACCAAACCATCACCTAGCTTTAAATATGCATTTGATAAAAATGCAAAATATTTTTGTAATTTTTGAAAAATTTTAAATTTTTTTATATTTTTTCGAAAAATTTTGGACTAAAAATAAAAATACAATAAAAAGAAGATACTATTAACTATTCCTCACCCACAAACCTAAATGAGACATTGTCCCCAATGTCTTAAATAGTAGAAGAAGAGTTTAGAAGATAGTACCTGGTTGGCTGAATTACTACAAGAAAATTAAAGGTTAAGATCCAGATTTATTCGACGCTTCTTACCACGATCATCTTCGGACCATTTTATCTTTGAAAGGACAGGGTCAATTTGTGGTTCATAGGCTAAGAGTTGGTCTATTAGATCCGGAGCAGATTCTGGCAGTAAAAGGAGTTTTCTTTCATATTTTTTGACACACGAACCCATTTCTCCGGGTATCATCAAGAACACACAAAGAAAATCATAAAATCCATCAACGTTAAGCAGCCAATTGGGTTTCTGATGTATGTTCAAGTTCGCCCAAGATAACACTATAAAAATTTCCTCCAATGTACCCAAGCCACCTGGCAAAGCAATAAAAGCATCAGAACGGTTATCATTTCCACTAGTCGTTCAGACATACCTGGCACGATCAGTTCCTCTCCCGTTTGATGGTTCAATCAGATTTGCCTCTGCCAAGGGTTTTGGGATGATTCCCAAAACATGACTGCCTCCTTCCTGTACGGCCTTTGAAACGATCCCCATTAGTCAAGATTGCCTCCGCCATATATTAAGTTCATATTCCTTGCAGCTAAGACTCGACCCATTCTTGTGCTGCTTCTATGTATTATGGTTTAGTACCAACACTACTACCGCAAACACACAGATGTTTTCAACTCGTCTTCTTGAAGTGGCTTCCATTTTTTATGTATTTCTTTCTAACTCTGGATGCCTCCAAAGTTGCAATGATGAATTGAATTTATAGAACCTGAAAAGGGTGAGTAATAATAGCCACTAGTACCTGCCAGATGACAGTTATTAGATGAACGTTAAAATAAATCGTGAAAAGTCAAAAAGTTTAATTCTGGTCGGTGAAAATAAAGAAAATAACAAAAGAAAAGCAAATCAAAGCAATAATTAAGGCAACGGAATGTGTACGCAATACGCCATTCGCTTAGTTAAAATTCATTAGGATGCGGCTCAAGAATTCATTCCTTACTCATCCATCACTAATGAATTATCTTTTATCTTTGCCAACACCATTCCTTTGTCTTATGCTTGGTTGAGCTTTTCCTACAAAAATAACACACAAAACTCTACAACATGTATACACAAAATATAGAAATTATAATAAATTGCATGGGTTGCCTCCCTGCTAGCGCTAAATTTTTCGTCTTCAGCCAGACGTGACTGAATCCATCTGTCAAGGCGGTTTCAGCGTCGTTTTGGATGTCCTATTAAAGACATTCCCATGTGCGTTGCTTTTGAAGGGTCTCTTTCAATAGTAAGGTGGTAAAAAGATTTTGTCTCATTCAGTGCTTGTGCCACCTTTTTTAATATGTGTTGCTCCAGTGATTCTGAAAAGAAAGAAAGAAAATCAGGAGGTCTTGTATGGTGCTTGACTTGGAATGGAATTTCCATTCTGTCAAGTTTCTAAGTAATATCTCTAAATTGTACTCCCCAAAACATAGATGTTTCGCCTGAATTCATTGTATCTTTAATTTTGTCTGACAATTGCTCCTCTATTTGCTCTGCTTCTTGCTCCACCTTTTCTTCACAGATGAATTTTAGGATCTCAGTATTCAGTTCTTCATCTGTCATCTGTGAAATACATGCTCCTGAAATATCAATGTGAGAATGTAAAGAAATGTCAGATTTTAGGTCTTCATCCTCTGATCTGAGTGAACTGATGGCTTAGGTAGATCGTCTTCAAACATTAGTGCAAAGCATTCTCCAAGATCTGCATTCTGAGGATGGAAAGTTTCATCTTCCTTTGTTGGTGCAGTTAGTACAAGAAACTCAGCTTCTTCATCCTCGTCAGAGTCAGAATAATAAAAATCAAATTGAGACTTTGTAGGTGCAGGTTCCTGAACTGATACCTCTGATTCTTGATACTGCTCAGCCTCGTCCTTTGTTATGATGTCATGATGAATCTCAGAATATTCGAAGGCTTTTCTGTATTATTTGAATTTGCTCCGTGAGATATGTGATTCAGGTTGTCTGTTAGTTGTCTAACTTGATCTGTCATCCTCTGTATAGACGCTGCTTGACTCTGAATTTGTACATCAAATTGAGCTTCTCGTTTCTCGAGCCAATCTTTTAGCATGTCATTCAACTGATCTTCTATCTGATGGATCTGGTTCTTGATGAAGATGTAGATAGATGATGGATAAGATGGAAAATGTGATGATTCTACGTACCTTGAATGATTCCAATAATTCTGCCACTCTTAAAGGTATATACATTGATCGCTCGGGTGGTTACCATCACATATTACACATCTCCCCATTTCATTCTGATGAGCAAATGTAGTATTGTTTGATTCTGACTTCCAGTGATAGTTGTTGGGCTTGACAACAGGCCTCAGAAAACCGGACTGTTGCTCTCCAGATTTGGGGTGTATCTTCTTCTAGTAAAGCTCGTAATGTTTCAAAATGTTCCATTTTTTCAATCACCTGAAAACAAAAGAAAGAAATAAAAATTACAGATAAAAAAAAGAAAATTAGATACAAGTAAATTAGATAGCTTCAAAATTAATAACTCAAGAAATATAAGTCCCCGGCAACGGCGCCAAAAACTTGATCGGCGTAAACACACAGTATAACGCAAGACACGTATCGTTCACAGAGTAGTATAAAAATATCGATCCCACGAGGACTTAATTCCTACTATTGTTATTAATTGTTGATACTATTTATTTACAAATATCTAATTGAGGGAGAGGGGAATCGATTGCTGGATGAATGATTTGATTTGTAGATTTGCTAAATAAATAAAAAGATAAAAAAAGACAAAAGAAAATACTAAGGAAAATAAAAGACTCAAAGATCTAGGGTTGTGAATCTTTCTAATATCTTTAAAAAAGATGAAGTGATTATTTTATTTGTGTAATAAATCAGTTTACTAACCTGGAACACGAATTTATGCGAAAGCATCTGTCGATGGTCAGACACAAATACCCATTTAATTCAATTGAATCATATGTCTATGTCAATTTATTATCCTGAATTCATTAAGTTTAAGTTCTAATTATGGTTACCCTCGCCCGACAGGTATATGTATCCTGTAAGGAAATCTATTAAAGGGTTATCTATCCTCAAGGAAGATCGTGGGCTATTAAGTCAAGGTTGAAACCTAAAATCCCTATGTCTAGTTCATTTTAGATTTACCACATTAATCTTTTTGGTGATCAAACAACAAGAAGCATTTAAGACTTAATAAGTAAACCTTTAAATTACTCAAATTATAAAATAACCTCTTTAAAACGGCGATATTAGATTTCATCACAACCTAGAAAACTAACTTAGTTATAACACATAGTTAGTACAAATAAAAAAAACATAAAAAATACTAAAAAGTAAATGCAGAGAAAAATAAATAAAATGCTAAGGTAAAAGGAATTAACTTCTACTATTACTATTTAGATATCTCTCATAAAATAATATATAATCTTGTGATATTTTAAACCAACCGTCCAGAATGGCGGTATCCTGATTAAGTCAAATTCAAATATACCAGCCATAAGGCGGAACAGAAATATAAACTTAAACCAACCGTCCAGTATGGCGGTATCCTCATTAAGTCAGGTTTAACCAATTTAAATTGAATAACCAACCGTCCAGAATGGCGGTATCTTTATTAAGTCAGGTTTTAAATAGTTTATATATTATATTTTAAGGGAGATTAATCTAAATAGCAAAAGTAAAAGTATTACCTTATTACCTCAGCATAGAGAAGTTACCCACTCATAGATATGGATAGAATTACTACTATTAAAGCGTAAATAAAACTGAATATAAGAAGAAAATAAGAAGAACTCTCTTTTATTTATAAGGATTTCAGAGGATGAGGTACATTGAAACTAAGAAATTCAAAATCTATTTATAGGAAAAAAATCCATTTTTTATTATTATTTTTCTGATTTTCATTTTATTATTATTTTTTTTTTTTGGATCGCTGAATTTTCGACACGTGGCATGGTGGCTAAAAAAAATGGCTCGTTGAATTTTTGACACGTGGCATGCGGTGCAATTACCAAAATACCCTCGGTGTCGGGACGCCCAAAATTACCAAAATACCCTTTTTGCCAAATTTCACAGTTTTGCTCCAAATCACCTCCAAAATGTCCTAAAACTTTATTTTGGTGTCGGTATGTCCAAAATTACCAAAATACCCTTTTTGCCGGGACGCCCGAAATTACCAAAATACCATTTTTGCCAAATTTCACCAAATTTCACAGTTTTGCTCCAAATCACCTCCAGAATGTCCTGAAACTTTATTTATCTACAAAATAACACAAAACACATCAAAATATTCACAAAACTCAAGAAACTATACAAAATATTAAGTTAAATGAGTGGGAAATAGTGATAGTTTTACCACTCATCAGAACTGCGCGTTTTTCCATACTCCTTGAAAGACAGAGCTAAAGCTTGGCTACATTCACTACCAGCAGGTTCCATCAAACTTGGAACACTTAGCCACCCCAAATTTCTTGCAAAGTACTTTCCACCAGCCAGAACTGGAAAGCTGAGGAATGAACATCACATCCTTTGTACAACAAGACTCAGAAACTCTCTACGAAGCTTAGGAAGGTACAAAGATTTGCTCCGAAAATGTCCTTACCATGAGATTCCAAAATGGCTCAAAACTTCTATAATGGACTTTCTGGACTAATGAGAACCACAATTGATGCTGCTGCTGGAGGAGCTTTGATGGCAAAAGGAGAAGATCAAGCCTGGGACCTAATCGAAGAAATGGCCAACAACAATTCCTTGTGGCCAACAGAAAGGAGCAAGATTCAACGAATTGCTGGAATTTATGAAGTTGGAGCCAATACACCAGTCAGTGCCAAACTGGATCAGATATGCAAATTCATGGAGACTCTCGACATGCAAAGCAACATTGGATCCACAAGTTCACCATATGGAGGAGCACCAGAACCAAACCAACTTGAAGAGACGGTGAATTATGTCAACAATTTCAACAGACAGGGGAACAATCCATATTCCAACACCTACAACCCAGGGTGGAGGAATCATCCCAATTTCTCATGGAGCAACAATTCAGGGCAAAAAAACTATCCACCACCAGGATTCCAACAGAAAAACCAGGAGTTTGAAAAAGAACCAGAAATGAAAGAATGGATTGCATCAGAGATGTTCAAAAAGCAACAAGCAGATATGATGCTATCTTTCAGAGCCAATCAGCTTCCATCAAGGCACTGGAGAATCAAATCGGACAACTGGCCAATGCTCAGAGTTACAGACCGCCAAGTAATCTTCCTCAGCAACACAGAACCAATCCAAAGAACATGGGAAATGAGCAATGTCATGCCATCATGTTAAAAAGCGGTACTGAAATCAACAAAGATATTGGAATCAAGGCAACATTGAATATTCCAAAAGAAACAAAGCAACAGATGGAGGAAAAAGAAGCAAATGAAAAAGAACAGATCATTCCACCTCCACCTTTTCCTCAGCGTCTTCAGAAAAAAAACTGGACAAGCAGTTTGCTCGATTCCTGGAGGTTTTCAGAGCTGCACATCAACATCACATTTGCAGAAGCCTTGGAACAAATGCCCAGCTATGTTAAATTCATGAAAGACATTCTTTCAAAAAAATGGAGATTGGGAGATTATGAGACAGTAGCATTGACAGAAGAATACATCGCCATCATTCAGAGGAAGCTTCCCCCAAAGTTGAAATATCCTGGCAGTTTCACCATTCCTTCCATATAGGAGAACATAACTTTGGTAGGGCTTTATGTGATTTAGGTGCAAGTGTTAATTTGATGCCTTTTTCTATTTTCAGGAAACTGCAGATTGGAGAAACAATGCCCACTTCAGTCTCTCTACAACTTGCTGATAGAACGCTCATATTTCCAAGAGGCGTAGTTGAGGATGTGCTGGTCAAGGTTGACAAATTCATTTTCCTAGCAGATTTTATTTTCCTTGATATGGAGGAAGATGCAGACGTGCTAATCATCATAGGGAGACCATTCATGGCTACAGGTTGAACCATTATTGATGTACAAAAATGAGAATTAACCATGAGGGTACAGGACCAAGAAGTAACATTCAATGTTTTCAAGGCCATGAATTTCGCAGATGATGAAAAGAAGGAGGAATGTTTCAGACTTGATGTGATACACAGTACCATTCAGAATTCCAATGCAATGCAAAGTTCTACTGACAAAATTAAAACATGTCAATTGCCTGTGGAGCCTGAAGATAAATCATCTTTTGCACTGAAAAAGCCAATTCTTGCACTACAAGCAACAGAAGAGAAAAAGTTCCACCAGCTCAACGAATTGGAAGAATTTCACAATCAGCCTTTTGAGAATGCCAAATTGTACAAAGAAAATGCAAGGAAAATACATGATGAGAAGTTAGTGCGCATACAACTGGAACCAGGGCAGAAGGTACTGTTAAACAAATCAAGGGTGAAATTCTTCCCATGGAAGCCAAAATCACGGTGGTCAGGTCTATTTGTGATCACCAAGGTTTTACCAGACAGAGCCATTGAGATACATGATCCTGACTCCAACAAAACTTTCAAGGTTAAAAACAAGCGTGTCAAGCACTACTAGGGAGAATCATTTGAGCGACAAAAAGAAAGTGTCACACTTTCAAATCCATCCTAACGTTCGAGAAGTCACGTCTAGTTGACGACGTTAAACTTAGCGCTCGCAGAGAGGCAACCCATGCTATTTGTGTATATATTGTGATTTGGTGTGATTTAATTTGGTGTGTTTAGTTTTTTCAGATTAAGACATTCCAGGATGGAAGAAGTTCTCGCAAATCTTCGCAAGCAATTTCCTTCTCTCCCTCAAAAATCTCTGATGAAAGTCTACAAAGCTCGCTTGGAACGGATGAGGTTACTGATGATCAAAGGTATTCCTACTGACATTCGTTGGATTATTGAAGCACGGGTTCGATTGGCAGGTGAGTCTTCTGACTCTTTTATTTCACATCTGTCTAGTTTAGGAAGGAGCACCTATGCTAAAAAGAGAAGAGCCAAAAGAATGTGTGTTTGTTATAAATGTGCTCGTATGTTTTGTGATACTCGTTGTCGTTCTTTAGGAATGGTGTCTGATAACCGCGAAGATAAGATTAATTTCATTAGGGATGGCATGAGTAAGGAGTCTTTGGATGATATATCTAAAACTCTTGAGACGCATCCCAGTGGATATGTGTATCACGAAATTCGTGTGTTATATGCACAATTTCAAAAAGAAAGACAACAGTTAAGTCTTAGGAATCTGACTCAAAAAGACCCTGTTTGCCAATTTTTAAGAAAATTGGATGGGAAGCTTGTCCCTGACGCATAGACGTCAATCAAAGCCGCTAATTTTCTTGTATTATATCTCTTTGTGTTTTCCTAATAATTGTGATTTGTTTTGTTATTTTCTTTTATTTTCTCCGACAGGATCCAAACCTTTTTTACTATCACAATTTGTTTGACTGTTAACTAATAATTGTCATTTGGCATGTACTAGTGCTATTATTTTACTCACCTTTTTCAGGTGTTATAAATTCAACTCATCATTGCACTTTTAAAGACATCCAGAGTAAAACATGGAAGCCACTTCAAGAAGACGAGTTGAAAAGATATGTGTGTTTTGCGATACTAGTGTTGGTGTTAAGCCACAATATGTAGAGGCAGCACATGAATTGGGTCGAGTCTTAGCTGCAAGGAATATGCACTTAGTATATGGCGGAGGCAATCTTGGACTAATGGGGATTGTTTCAAAGGTCATACAGGAAGGAGGCAGTCACGTTTGGGAATCATCCCAAAACCTTTGGCAGAGGTAAATCTTATTGAACCATCAAACGGAGAAGAGATAATCGTGCCAGGTATGTCTGAACGATTGGTAGAAATGATTAACCGTGCGGATGCTTTTATTGCTTTGCCAGATGGCTTGGGTATATTGGAGGAAATTTTTACAGTGTTATATTGGGTGAACCTGAACATACACCAGAAACCGCTTGGACTGTACAACGTTGAAGGATTCTATGATTTTCTTTGTGTGTTTCTTGATGATGCCCGAAGAAATGGGTTAGTGTCAAAACCTATGAAAGAACTCCTCTTTACTGCCAGAACTGCTCCGGATCTAATTGACCAAATCTTAGTCTATGAACCACAAATTGACCCTATCCTTTCAAGGATAAATTAGTCCGAGGAAGATCGTGGTAAGAGGCGTCGGATTAATCTGGATCTTGACCTTTAACTTTTCGTGTAGAATTTCAACTAACCAGGTACTATCTTCTAAACTCTTCTTCTACTATTTAAGACATTGGGGACAATGTATCATTTAGGTTTGCGGGAGGGAATTAGTTGATCAGTACCTTGTTTTTGGTTGTGTGTTGTTTTTATTTTTAGTCCACATTTTTTTTATAAAAATACAAAAAAAATTGAAATTTTTTCAAAAATTACAAAAATATTTGGCGTTTTTGTTTTTATTTTCACTAAAAAGATGAAATTGGTAAGAGATAGCTGAGTAAGGAGTTTCCACTCCTGAGACGTATCTCAAACTTATTTCGGAACAAGTTAATTTTTGTTTATTTCCTTTTAAATTATTTAATTTGTGAATTCTCCATAATACTGACTAAAATGGATCTTCATATGCTCAGTTGGCAGGTATTATCAACATCCATGGTAACATACGGACATGAGCTAAAATTGAAAAGTTTATAATATTCAGTGCTCTAGTTTAATTGGAGGAAACATCTCAAAAAGTGATGGAGTAAAAAAAAAAAAAAAAAACGTCTGAGATCCGAGTTATTAAGTCTGTAATGGTGTTTTAACACCTAGTGCCCTAAAGCCAACTGGTTTGGGAGTCACTGGCCCAAAGCTCGCTACATGGATCAAAGATGCTGCAAAAATATATATATCTGAAATCTGAGTAATTAAGTCCGTAGGGGTGTCTTAACACCTAGTGCCCTAAAGCCAACTGGTTTGGGAGCCACCGACCCAACACTCGCTACATAGATGGAAGATATTGTATATAAATAAATCAAAAATCAATCAAAAATCAAAGAAAAAATCTGAAAAATCAGAAAAATTATTCCATTGCTACAAAAAGGTGTGAATCCTGATAAAACTTTAAGACAAAAATATTACTCTCTTATCAACTGCACTTGTGACAGTTGTGGGCAAAAATAAGTTGTTTAATATTTTGTTGGCTGTGTATATGGAGAATGGTAAATATAATCGGAGAATTTACTTATTCAGTAATTTAGAAAGAAACAAAACAACTAGTAACTTGGAGTAGAAGTTTCACCTGATTAGTCACTACCTTCTTTATTCTCTTTTCGCTTGTCTTTTGCTTTTGTGTGCATTAGTTTCACTACCTTTTTACTTTTGTAAAACATTTGTGGGTATCATTGATGTAAACCCTCACGAGACTACAACTCGTCCACTAGGGACACTTAGGGGTTTAAAGGCTTGTTGCATATGCTAAATGCAACAGTGATCCCTACGAAAGTGGCTTAATTAAATTTTATTTTAAAGATGTTTATGTTATTTTATTATGTGTTTTGCTCGAGGACTAGCAAAATGTTAGGTTTGGGGGATGATGAGTGGTAAATGCATCACTATTTCCCACTCATTTGACCTAATATTTTGTATAGTTTCTTGAGTTTTGTGAAATTTTTGATGTGTTTTGTGCTATTTTGTAGATAAATAAAGTTTCAGGACATTCTGGAGGTGATTTGGGGCCAAAACAGTGAAAAACAGACAAAATGGCATTCTGGTAATTTGGCCGCGTCGCAACGCACAAGCCTATGGCGTCACGACGCCTAACGTGCGCCGAGTCATGCTAACGTGCGCCGGGTCCACATGTTAGAATCTGAGAAGTTTGACTATGCTAACATGCGCCGTGCCACGTGTCACCATCACAGCCGATCTACTAATGTGCGCCGTGCCACGTGTCATCATCATATGGTGCCGACAGTTGTCATCGCCATGTGTCGCCACGTGTCAATCCACATCACCGCCATGTCATCATCCACATCGCCAGTTGACCGAGTCAAAGTGCCACGTCATCATCAACCAATCCAGCGTGCCACGTGTCGCAATCCTACGGTGCCGACACTCCCTTTCGCCACGTGTTGCCACGTCATGCCACGTCAGCATAATAATTGAGCTCTCAGCCGCCTTGCCACGTGTCACTTTATCTCCTTATCCAGAATCGCTACGTGTCAAGCCCTCAGCATACCACGCCAAAAGAGACCGGCGTCGCGACGCTATAACCTTTGGCGTCACGACGCCTAGAGCCTATCGACGCCTATAAATTGAGCTCGAGGTTTCAGTTTCAGATGTACATTTCTCTCTAATTTCTCTGATGTAAATATTGAGTTTTCTATCTAGTTCTTTTAATTTCAGTTTTGTAATTAAATTTTAATTACGTTATGTAATAATAGTAATTTACTTTATTTATTTTTACAGTTTTTACTATTCACCATGAGGAGGTAACTTCCCCCTGCTATGGTGAAAGGTAATTCTTTTATTATTGATATTTAGATTAATCTCCCTTAAATATAATATATTCACTATTTAAAATTTGACTTAAAAAGGATACCGCTATATTGGTCGGATGGTAATCATTTTAATCTGGTTTAAACCTGACTAATCAAGGATACGGTCAGATTGGTCGGTTGGTAATTAAATTTTCTTACTGCCTATATGGCAAATTTATTTTGGTTCCGCCTTTATGGCTGGTTGGACTTAATTTGACTTAATCAGGTTACCGCCTATATGGCTGGTTGGTTAAAATAATCACAAGTTAATATAATATATTAAGGGAGATATCTAAATAGTAATTAGTAAAAGTTGATCCTTTTACCTTAGCATTTTATTTTATTGTAATTTACTTTTCAGCTTTTACTTTACCGCAATTACTTTTCAGCTTTTACTTTATGTCTTTTATTTTACTAGCCCTAGTTATGTGTCGTAACTAAGTTATTTATCTGGGGTTGTGATGAATTCTAATATCACCGGTTTATAAGGGTTATTTTATAGTTTGGGTAATTTAAAGGTTTACTTATTAAGTCTTAGCTTAATGCGTCTTGTTAATTGGCCACTAATAAGATTGATCTGGTAAATCTAAAATAAAACTTGACAAAGGAATTTTAGGTTTCAGCCTTAGACTTATAGCCCACGATCTTCCTTGAGGATAGATAACCCTTTAATAGATTTCCTTACAGGATAGACATATACCTGTCGGGCGGGGGTAGCCATAATTGGAACTTAAACTTAATGAATCCAGATAATTTTGTTTGACATAGATATATGGTTCAATTGGGTTAAACTGGGTATTTGCGTCTGACCATCGACAGAGGCTTTCGCATAATTAGTGTTCCAGTTAGTAAACCAATTTATTACACAAACATGAAATAACCACTTCATCTTTTAAAAGATATTAGAAAGATTCACAATCCTAGATAGTTTTTAATATTGAATTTTCTTAAACCTATTTTCGAACAATTTTATTTACTTGTTTTTAAATTTAAAATCTTCACCATTTCAAATCAATCAATCAACCTGTTAGATACTAGTAATCATTGACCTCATAAAATTAATAGCTTAGGTATTAAGTCCTCGTGGGATCGATACTTTTTATACTACTTGAACGATACGTGCGCTTGCGTTATACGCGTGTGTAAGCACCTGTCACTTACTTCATTGTATCCTTAAGCTCCGAAAACACATACATTTGCCCTAACATCCATGCTCTAATGCTTTCTATCAATAAAACACAAACAAACTGCAAAACACATAAAATGGCACGAAGCCTAACAAAATAATAAGCTAAAATGTATGAATAAGTCAGTATAAATCACACATATTAGTCTGCATCTTTTATTGAATATTATAAATTACATGGTATTATTCATGAGAAAACTACATCTTATTCTCCTGAAATGAATGGAAATGTCGAAAGGTAAAATAGAACTTATGGTGAAGTTGTAGTCTTTATTTTACTTAATTCTGGGCAGCCTCTATTTGGTAGGGAGAAATTTTATTGACTGTTTGTTATGTTTTGAATAGAGTGGATATATCAAATGATAAAGTTTCACCTTATGGAATTTTGAAAAATAGAAAATTTAACTTGTCATATCATAGAACTTGGGGTTGGCTTACCTGTATTAGAATTCCTGACCCTAAGAGGATTAAACTTGCTAGTAGACATATGGATGTGATTTATTAGTTATGTTGTTAATAGTAAAACATATAGATTTTATGATTTAAAAAATCATGTTTTGATTGAATCTATTTATGCTGATTTATTTGAGCACAATTTTCCTTATATTTTGAAAAATATAGGGGGCTCATTCGCCAGTAATAATCCCATGACTGAAGTTAATGAACATGATAAGGAAATTGAATTTACACCTATGAGGAATAAACTGATAAGAACCTACCTGGAACAAGCCAAGTAAACCCCTCCACGTGTTCTAAGCCCCAAGAACCGCGAATATTGATTTTTTTGTCAGAATAAAATCCTTCCAAGATCAAGTTCAACCCTTAAGGAACCTTGCCCTTAAGAACCTTTTTTATTTCTTTGGAGAATCATGAACAGTGATACATCGCCACAACACTTGCCACACGTTGATAAGCTTTTGTTCCGTAAAACCAAGGAAGAATCCACTCCCTCAAGATGACACAAGTCATTTTGTTTTGTAAAAAAATATGTTTTTAAATAATTATCAATTACAATTAATAATGCCCCTTTAAATAGGTGGCTAACCTAATTCTATCAAAATATAATAAAACCATACCTAATTAACTCAAGAACACATAAAATACTTTAAAATTTCGTGCAAGGGCTTTCTAATTTAATTAAATTTCAGTCCATCACTTAAACATCACATAACCTTAAAAATATGAAACATAAAGCTGTAGGGATAACATGCTTCTGTATTTTAACTAAGAAGGCTTCTAAATTGGACTTTGATGTAAATGATAAAGTTGTAGATCTATGAGTCCTCTTTATAATGCAATTTGAATCACTAAACCGGACATCAGATGAGAAAGTTACGTACACCATATGAAGACTGTGCAAATCCCGCCACTACTAATGCACCATTCAAAAATTAAGCCCGAAATCAATCAAGGCAGTCCATGCACATCCAAAACCCATTCCATTCTTCCCTTAGACATAATAAGCCTTCATATAAAGTCTCATACATGGACCATGTTAGGAAGCGGCCGCGAGTGAGCAACGGAAAATTAAAAATTATGATGCCGTTATCCCTTTGCGCAAGACCCATTTGTTTTGATTATTCTACAAGCCTAGGCATATTACTATATATTCTAAGCATAAAAACTCATAAAACATGCAAATAACATAAACTTAAACATGCTAACTATCATAAGAACTCTAATTAAAAAAAAGACTTACTTTAACCGAAGACTCCTCCAGTACTCCCTCCAATCTACAAGCTTTTCTCGAACTCAGCAAGCTCTTCCACGTTCCAAAGAGCCACCCAAGTGTGTGGCCTCCAAAGGTGCACACACCAAAGCCAAAACTCAACGGCAAGACTACGCCTTGAGTGCACGGGTATTTTGCCCTTGGTGCTGGCCTAGGCAAATACCTCAAAACTTTTAACTCGAGATTCCTCTAGTCAATTAGACTTAAGGATCCTCAAAATCAGTGGCTTACTCTTAAACTTTAGAGTTGCTCACTTATATAAACCCAAGATATGAAAGGTTTTGGTGTAAAAAATTTGTACATAATTCTTTGGGTTTATATAGGTGCTCCAAAGAAAACAAAATTAATTAAGAATCTGAGGTGGGATAAATGCTAATTAAATCTTAGCCATTGGATCCTAATATAGTGGTTTAATGAGATTATAAAACCCTAATAAGAGTTTGGGCCGAATTGGAATTCAAAACAAATAAAAAAAATAAAAATATAACAAAAACGCAATTTTTTTTTCTTATTCATTTTCCAATTCCCAAAGTGCCCCTATCGTCATTCACCAATCCCTAATCCATTTTGGAACCTCATAAATGATCTGTTCAATAATTAAACACATTGAACCATTTATGAACAATTCCTACAACAATCATATATGCTGTTAAATTTATATTGTGCACTGTTAACCATTGATTTTGACTTTGTTGTGTGTGACCTTTTGGGTTCCCCTGAAGTTGGACATGAAATGAATCGTGATAATTTAATCGAACATAAATTATCCTTCGATCAGATGGTCGTTCGATTTCAATGACCAAGGTTGACATCTAGCAATATACCAAGGCCCCCAAATGAGAAGGAAAGATATATACACATATATGTATGTGATTTACATATGATACGCTCTCTGGCCTCACTGTATCCCCATCATTTGACCTAGGGTATGGAAAGTGTCTACCCATATAGTCAAATGTATGATGTTGATAGTGTCATGAATCGTGCTAACCCAAGAATCTCACATAATTCTTCCGTTGCGACCATAGTCTCAAGCACTGATCACACATATCAACCCGCGAACTGGAATACTACTCTTATAAGAAATTTATCCGAGAGAGTGGCGATTCTCTGTTGTATCTTTACAAACTTCATGTGTTTCAACAAATGACCCAATCATCCCTTATGACCTGATCTTTTGAACCGGGGAAGGAGAATGTCAAAGTCATTTGATCCACACATAAGATTGTAAAGACCTCAAGTCTAAGGACTAGTCATACAATCGATACATGAAAGTTCTCACAGACACATGGGATAAACACTCCATGTGAAAACTTCTGGTGGTCAGTTCGATGGACACAAGAAACTCATGCATCCATGTGATACACCAAGTGGATGGATCTCCGCTAGTAGCCTATGAGATTGGCTACCCCACTTAAGGACAGATCATATCATCATGCTAGTCTCTCCGCTTTGTGAACGCCCAGATTATTCACAAAACTATGACTATGAATGTTTGAGAGTAATGATTCTCATAAGACGTGGAAGCCATCATCTTATTACTCCAAGGGCTTTATTACAGTGTTTGATGATTCATATAATTTGTGTGTAAGACACGTATAATAAAGATTTCCATTTATATAATTAATGAAAATATTGCAAATACATGTACATATAGCCCATCCACAAGTTGGGTATAAGGCATATCCCTAACAATCTCCCACTTGCACTATAGCCAACTAGTATGAATATGGACACCATACTCTCGGGTGTGCATATCATGCTTTTGTTGAGTCAGTCCTTTAGTCAGAGAATCTGCAAGATTATCTTCTGTGGTTATTTTCTCTATAATAACTTTTTTTCTCTCAATAATCTCCCTGATGAGATGAAATTGCCTGAGTACATGCTTGGATTTCTTGTGGGACCTTAGTTCCTTTGATTGAGCAATGACGCCCGTGTTGTCACAGTACATCGTGATGCCATTCTTTATCGTAGGAAGCACTTCCATCTCCGTGATGAACTTCTTTATCCAGACTGCTTTTTTAGCTGGCTCAGATACTGCAATATACTCAGCTTCAGTGGTGGAGTCCACTGGAGTCCACTTCAGTGGTGAAATTCCCTCTTTTGGAATCTTCCATTTTGAATCTTTTCAAAAAAATTTCTATGTACGTAGATTGAGAAAGTCCTAACAACCTCTTAGATCTATTACGATAGATCTTAATGCCGAGGATGTAGGCTGCTTCTTCCCAAATCTTTCATGGAGAAATTTGAGATAACCATTGCTTGGTGGCTTGCATCATGGGAATATCATTCCCGATGATTATATGCCATCGAAATATAATACAATAAATATAACAGCACTCCCACTACGTTTCCTATAAACACAAGGCTCATCTACATTTTTGATGAAGTCAAATTCTTTGATTTTCTCATCAAATCGTATATTCAAACTTCTGGAGGCTTGCTTGAGTCCATAAATAGATCGTTTAAGCTTGCATACTTTATTATGATCATCCTTAGATGCAAACCCCTCAGGTTGTGTCATATAGACTTCCTCTACGAGGTTCCCATTAAGGAAAGCTGTTTTGACATCCATCTGCCAAATATCATAATCAAAGTGTGCAGCTAGTGCCAGTAAAATTTGAATGGACTTTATCATTGCAACAGACGAGAAGGTTTCGTCATAGTCAATTCCTTGGAGTTATCTATAACCTTTCGCCACCAACCTAGCCTTATAGGTTTGGATGTTGCCTTCTGCATCAGTTTTACGCTTGTAAATCCACTTGCAGCCTATGGGTTTTATCCCTTAAGGTGCATCCACCAAGTCCCAGACTTGATTCTGATACATAGAGTCTATTTCGGATTTCATGGCCTCAAGCCACTTGACTGAATCAATGTCACGCATTGCTTTCGTCATAACTGGTGGGATCGTCATTATCAATGACCTGATCATGTTCCTTATCAATATGGAAACCATATCTTCAGGCTCATATCTTTCCCTATCAGACCTTCTAAGTGCATAACCTTGTGGTTGTTCCGTCGCTGCCCTTTTGAGGGGCCTGGGGTTTAGTTCTATGTTAGTTTGTTCTTCTCGTGCCTCATCGAGGTCAAGTCTACTCCCACTATATTTCTTGAGAAGGAATTCATTCTCTAGAAATTTAGCATTTCGTGAGACAAATGTTCTTTGTTCATTTGGGACGTAGAACACGTATGCTCTTGAGTTCAAGGCATATCCTACAAACTTACATTTAACCGCCCTATCATCCAATTTGTTAGTTTGTGTGAGTTTAACATATGTGTCACATCCCCAAACTCTTAGATAACTAAGACTATGATGTTTCCCAAACCATAACTCATATGGTGTTTGACTAACAGTCTTGGAAGGAACTTGGTTTAGGAAGGAACTTGGTTTAATAGTAGTGTTGCAGTTTCTAAAGCAATACCCCAAAATGAAAGAGGTAGATCCGTGCCTGGTATCATTGATCAGACCATATCTAATAATGTCTGATTTCTCCTTTCGGAGACCCCATTATGCTGTGGAGTTCCCGGAGGAGTCCACTGGGAAACAATGCCATTTTCTCTCTCAGTAATCTTGAAATGCGTCGCTTAAGTATTCACCACCTCGGTCAGACCTTAGTGACTTAATACTTTTATTAAGCTGGTTTTCTACTTCAGCTTTGAAGTCTTTGAATTTCTCAAAGGCTTCAGATTTATACCGTATAAGGTACACATACCCATATCGCGAGTGATCATCGATAAAGGTAAAAGTAGGAGAATCCACCTCTAGCGGTGACTGACATTGGTCCGCATACATCAGAGTGTATGAGTTCTAATGTCTCCGATGCACGCTGTCATTTACCTTTGAAGGGTAATTTGGTCATTTTACCAAGTAAACAAGACTCACAATTCCATAAGGTTCATATTTGAAGGGTCTGAAATACCCATCCTTATGTAGCTTAGTTAATCTTGTTTCATTGATATGACCTAAGCGACTGTGCTATAGAAGTGATTCATTGAGATTATTCGAGTTAACGTTGTATATATTAGAGGTTGAACATTCTTTATTAGTTTGTAAGACATAGATACCATTATTCAAATACCATATCCATATTTTATTTCATTGAAATAATAGAACATCCATTACAACTTATTAGGCATGAAAAGCCTTTATTACATAAAGAAGAATTGAAATGATTTTCTTTACTAGAGAAGGTACATAAACACAATCTTCTAAGTCTAAAACCAAACCATTCGGCAAAACTAATGAATAAGTCCCCATGCACAATGCAGCTAGTTTTGCTCCATTACCCATGCGTAAGTCAACCTCCCCATGACGGAGTCTCATACTGTTTCTCAGGCCCTGCACATTGTTACACAAGTGAGTCCCCACAACCGTTGTCAAGCACCCAAGTAGAAGGTTCAGAGTTTTGAGAATATAGTTCAATCATATGCAACATACCTGAAGCATTGGGCTTCTTGGCCTCTTGGGCTTCCCTAGCTTCCTTGGCTTTCAATGATCTGTAGTCTTTCTTCCAATGACCTTTTTTTCCACAAAACAAACATTTCCCCTTTCCATTTTTCTTCTCCACCTTACCATTGGGCTTTAGGTGATCTGGAGCCTTGGCCTTGCCCTTATTTTTCTTTGGGCCTTGTGGCTTCAGGTCTGTACCCGTAAGCATGACGGATGTTTTAAGCTCCGGTTTCAAGTCATTCTCTGTTTGCTTTATCAGATTGTACAATTCTGCTAAAGTAGCGTCTTTATTAGACATATGAACTGCATAATAAAGTTAGAGAAGTCTTTTGGTAAGGACTGAAGAATTATATCGTGACTTATCTCATGATCCATGATGAACCTGAGGTTGGCCAATTTTTCAATGTGGCCAATCATCTTAAGCACATGTCCACTAACAGATCCTTCTTTATACCTTGTTTGGAATAAGGCACATGACACTTGGAATCTCATAGTATGAACGGAAGTTCCATACAACTCATTCAAGTGAAAGATGATGGTTTGAGCATCCATAACTTCGTGAGCTTTCTGAAGTTCGTCCGACATAGAGCCAAGCATTATGCAAAATGCTTGCTCATCATCATCGACGTGTTTCTTCCAAGCATCAAATGTATTTTTGTCAGCATCTTCTGCGGGTTCAGGGGAAATGGTCTTTCAAGAACATAGAAAATATTTTATTGTCGTAAGACAATTTTATGGTTTCTAAACCAGTCATTGTAGTTGTCCCCTTTGAGCTTATGCTCATCAAGGATGGAACGAAGTGATATTCTGTTTTCCATTTGAATGTTTGTGAAATATTTTAACCCACATGTTAAGAAAGAATGTTAAAATTAGGAATATGTTTTCATTAATATTTCATAATACATGGGCTTTTAATATTATGAAGTTGCTCCCACTCAATTGTTTTAAAATTTTAAGCACATCTCATCAACCCCAATATGATGGATTTCTTGTGGGAAAGGATCCCATTATCATCATTTCACAACTCCGACTAGGGCCGATCGTTATAAAATATGATAATTAGGTAGGTTCCCAACCAATTTATGATATAAATCACAATTCCTTGATCATTGGGTTGGGCAATCAAATATGCCATAACTTATGCTAGTCCTTGTTGACACCCAATCTTTGCCACTAAGTTATAAGACCACGCCTAAGGGTCGCTGTGTCTCATGACTCAGAAAAGTCAAACCATTGTCAATAGTTCGATTTAGGGACAAATTGGTATGGTCAATCTGGTAAAGCCTAGTTCTGCCAATACGATTTAAGCCCTTTGGGTCTATACTTTACAATGGGAGGAAAATTTTAGACTTAAATTATTATTGAGGATTTTAGCAAGTTTAAGTGAATAACTGTCAAATGGATTCCTCCATTGAAAATTCCCCAGAGGGAGGGTGGAGTGAACTCTCTTAAATACCTTTACCTCTTAGGCTCTCATTGCCTTGGTGACAGGAATAAACAATAGATCCTCCAAATTAGTCTAACACTTTAAATATGCTTTAAGGTAAGCTTTGAGTAAATGATTATCTAGATGCCTTCACAGCTTTTCCTTTTGGCTATAAAAAGGTAGTGAGTGAAGGAAGACACCAAATCATTATCTAACTCTCGTAATACCTTTGGTTAAATTAACTTTAGTTTGGAAAGTTTTATTAACGCCTTGGTCCCACCTCACTTGTATCTTTTATAATGTCTTTTATTATAAACAAGTGATTTATATTTATTAGCCTTAAAGGTAATAAATCTCTAAGTTCATCACGGAATAATTACTTAGCTAAGGGATAAGCAATACACTCTCTATTTCCTTAGAAAGTCTCTAGATGCTTGCACCCTAAAATAATCATGCCAATTCTAATCATACATAGAATCATCAAGGATATGAGTTTTAATATGTTGGAATTATTTTAGGCATTAAATAACTCTGATTAATATTTAATTATGATATTGCATTTATTTTAATCAAATAAATTTACTATTCACGTTTTTTTACAGATGCGTGAACTTTAAATGAAATTTCATAATTCAAATATTAACCAAATCATGCAAAACTTGTGCCTAAAAGTAAGTTCAGGGTGTTAGCTTTCCAACGAGCTTTTACACACCCAATTTCGAGTTCAATTGATAGAGAACTAATCAAAACAAAAACTACGCGCTGATACCACTGTTGGGAAGCGGTTGCGAGTGCGCATCGGAAAATTAAAATTTATGATGTGCTATCCCTTTGCCCAAGACCCATTTGTTTTAATTATTCTACAAGCCTAGGTATGTTACTATATATTCTAAGCATAAAAACTCATAAAACATGCAAAGAACATAAACTTAAATATGCTAACTATCATAAGAACTCTAATTAAAAAAAAAAGACTTACATTAACTGAAGACTCCTCCAGTCCTCCCTCCAATCTACAAGCTTTTCTCGAACTCAGCAAGCTCTTCCACGTTCCAAGAGCCACCCAAGTGTGTGGCCTCCAAAGGTGCACACACCAAAGCCAAAACTCAACGGCAAGACTACGCCTTGAGTGCACGGGTATTTTGCCCTTGGTGCTAGCCTAGGCAAATACCTCAAAACTTTTAACTCAAGATTCCTATATTCAATTGGACTTAAGGATCCTCAAAATCAGTGGCTTACTCTTAAACTTTAGAATTGCTCACTTATATAAACCCGAGATATGAAAGATTTTGGTGTAAAAATTTGTAAGAATTCTTTGGGTTTTTATAGGTGCTCCAAAGACAATAAAATTAATTAAGAATCCGATGTGGGATAAATGCTAATTAAATCTTAGCCATTCGATCTTAATATAGTGGTTTAATGATATTATAAAACCCTAATAAGAGTTTGGGCCGAATTGGAATTCAAAACAAATAAAATAATAAAAAAATACAGATTTTTTTTTCTTATTCATTTTTCCAATTCCCAAAGTGCCCCTATCGTCATTCACCAATCCCTAAGCCATTTTGGAACCTTATAAATGATCTTTTCAATAATTAAACACATTGAACCATTTATGAACAATTCCTACAACAATCATATATGCTGTTAAATTTGTACTATGCACTGTTAACCATTGATTTCGACTTTATTGTGTGTGACCTTTTGGGTTCCCCTGAAATTGGACATGAAATGAATCGTGATAATTTAATCGAACATAAATTATCCTCTGATCAGATGGTCGTTCGATTTCAATGACCAAGGTTGACATCTAGCAACATGCCAAGGCCCTCAAATGCGAATGAACGATATATACCCAATATGTATGCGATTTACATATGATACGGTCCATCACCTCACTGTATCCCCATCATTTGACCTAGGGTATGGAAAATGTCTACCCATATAATCAAAGGTATGATGTTGATAGTGTCATGAATCGTGCTAACCCAAGAATCTCACATGATTCTTCCGCTGCGGCCACAGTCTCAAGCACTGATCACACATATCAACCTGCAAATTGGAATACTACTCTTATAAGAAAATATTATCCGAGAGAGTGGCGATTCTCTGTTGTATCTTTACAAAATTCCTGGGTTTCAACAAATGACCCAATCATACCCTTATGACCGGATCTTTTGAACCGGGGAAGGAGAATTTCAAAGTCATTTGATCCACACATAAGATTGTAAAGACCTCAAGTCTAAGGACTAGTCATACAATCGATACATGAAAGTTCTCACAGACACATGGGATAAACACTCCATGTGAAAACTTTCGGCAGTTAATTCGATGGACACGAGCAACTCATGCATCAATGTGATACACCAAGCAGACGGATCTCCACTAGTAGCCTATGAGATCGGCTACCCCACTTAAGGGCAGATCATATCATCATGCTAGTGTCTCCGCTTTGTGAACGCCCAGATTATTCACAAAACTATGACTAGGAACGTTTAAGAGTAATGATTCTCTTAAGGCGTGGAAGCCATCATCTTATTACTCCAAGGGATTTATTACAGTGTTTGATGATTCATATAATTTATGTAAGACATGTATAATAAAGATTGTCATTTTATTAATTAATGAAAAGATTGCAAATACATGTACATATAGCCCATCCACAAGTTGGGTATAGGGCATATCCCTAACAGACCAAACTCCAGAACCCAATGAATCTTCCAAATCCACCAAAAATGCCTAAATACATCAATCTGACCAAGCCACAATCAGCCACAACTTCAAGTCAACTTGGCCCAAAAAACAGAGCTATTCTGGATCAAATCATAAATAGTCTATAACAGTTAAAGATTTTGATCCTGATTTTTATGCATACACATTAGAAGAAGATCACACCACTCTAAAAGAAGCATTGTCATATTTAGATGCTAATTTTTGGCAAGAAGCAATAGAAGATTAAATGAGTTCTTTAGAGTCCAATATGACTTGGCACTTAGTGGATTTACCTCAACGTTGCAAGAGCATAGGTTGTAAATGAATACTTAAGAAGAGATTAAAACCAGATGATTCAGTAGATAAATATAAGGTTAGACGTTCTTCCAAGTGGTACAGATAAATAGAGAACGTAGATTTTCTTGACACATTTTCACTAGTAACTAAGATTACATTTATTAATGTGCTTATTTCTCTTGTTGCGATTCATGATCTTGTTATGTATCAAATGGATGTTAAAACTACTTTTTTGAATGGTGAATTAAAAGAAAAGATTTATATGGACTAACATGAAGGATTTGTAATACTTGATCAAGAAAATAAAGTTTGCAATCTTGATAAATCTCTACATGGTTTAAAACATGCACCTAAATAATGACATGAGAAATTTAATAATCTAATTTTACCAAATGGATTTAAAGTGAATGAAAGTGATAAATGTATATATTATAAATCAGAAAATGGGATTTGTTCTATTATATGCTTGTATATGAATGATATGATCATATTTGGTTCTAATATCCATATTGTGAATGATATTAAATTTGTGCTTTATGCTAACTTTGATATGAAAGACTTAGGTGAAGCTAGTGTAATTTTAGGAATTAAAATCACTAGGTCGGAAAAAGGAATTTCCTAAGATCAATCATACTATATCGAGAAAATCTTGACGAAATATAATTACTTTGATTGTAGACCTGCATGTACTCCTTATGATCCTAGTGTTAAGTTATTCAAGAACATCGGTGACGGTGTTAGACCTGCATGTACTTCTTATGATCCTTGAAAGATATAGCGTTGCTAATTGGGACACATTTTCAAATGATTCCAAGGCTACTAGTAGATATAATTTTAGCATAGATGGTGGGGTTATCGCTTGGAAATTCAAGAAAAATACCATCTTATCTCAATCTACTATAAAGTCTGAGGTGATTGCACTGACATCTGCTAGTGAAGAAGCAATTTGGTTAAAAAGCTTGCTATCTGATACCCTTTTATGGGAGAGACCGATACCAGCTGTCTTGATCTATTGTGATAGTACAGCGACTGTTGTAAAGTTTCAGAAATATTATTATAACGGTAAGAGACGATAAATACATCGAAAACACAATACATTTATCTCTCTACTAGAGCTGTAAGAGTGGATCATGTACGGACTGACAATAACCTAGCTGATCATTTGACGAAAGATTTAGCAAGAGAGAAGGTATCAATATTTCAAAAAGAATGAGACTACTGCCATTAAATAATTAAATTACTTGTGATTGTAATCCAACCTATAGACTGAAGATCTCAAGAAATAGATTCAATTGGTAATAACAAGTCTTAAAGTAATGAGTGTATAATCATGCTAATGATCGATGAGTTCCATTCTGAGAGCATGATATCCTAAAGCGATGTAAGTATGAGTTATACTTAACTCTTAATGTGTTACATACTCTATGTAGAGTGGAGTATCTAGCTACAAAGTACTCTTGGTAAACACACGTATGTGAATGCAGAAGTGTGGATGCTTCTTATGAAATTATGGGCAAACGTTTCTTAAACATTCATTATACTGGGATATACGTGCACGATCATAATGCACGTGTTTTTTTACTACACATTGAAATGTTTATGTGTGTAACGTTGTCAGAGATAAAGTTTAAAACTACGTGTTACTCTAGTATAATTTGAATCGTCAATACTATGTAAAGGTTCAAGTCTATATTTACACTATGTAAATATGAATTTTAAATGGTTTTTTTACTTTAATTAAAAATGAGTTACAAATTTGTTAATTAGAATAACTTTTAATTGAAGGAATACATTTGCCTATATTATAAAATGAAAACGTGTGTGTGGTGGCTGTTACAGTTGCCTATATTTTATGTGTTTAAAATGTGTGTAGTGGCTATTATAATTGTGTTTATTACTCTAAGGTTTTATTTTGCTTTAAAACTTTTAACGTAAAAAAATAATTTTTTAACGATAAAAAATTAAAGGCAATTAAATTATTACAACATTTAAATACATTTCTCCTATATAAGAAGGCTATCTCTTTATCTCAAGGAGAGTATATACTTTGGTTTCTTAAGTGCTTTGCTTTTACATAAAAAATCTTCAGTTTGTAAACTGGAAAGAAAAGGAAACTGATTAGTAAAGCGTCATTGTTCTATCCTAAGGACGTCGGCAGAGTCGCGAAACATCTCAAAGAGAGAGACATAATTCGCTACTCAACCCAACTTCAATTTTATTTTTAGTGGTAAATGATAATATTATTCATTTTTGTAAATTGTTCCAACACAAACAAACACGAGTTGTTGGGCAGAATCATTGCTCAAAGTATGGACTTGAGAAATTGACAAGCACAAGCGTGCAAGAATGACCAATCCAACCATCATAAATTGAGGGTAGAGAGTTTTACCTACTTCGCTTAAGCCCTGGTCGGGTGGTTTGATGGTAGGGTTTCCAAAAAAATATAATAAGAGAAGTTGCTCTGAATAAACTGAGTTTAGGCTCACGAGCCTAGAGCATATAATCAAGTACAAGGATGGCGTTTGTTCCATGCATAATTCAAAACCAAACTCAATATGAACATTCTTGTATTATATTACATATAACAAGAACCAGGGACAGTTGTTAGGAGCTTCCACTGAAACCTTGACTGTGTTTCTTCATCTTTTTCATCTCCCTTTCTCGAGTGTTTTGACCTTCACTGCTTGAGCCTGAAGGGTTCAAGCCATAATCACTGGCCTCGCTACTGGTTCCGTATCCTTGGCTACTTAATGCCATCTTCCTGAAGTCTTCCTTGTATTGGATGTAATAGTAGTCTGAGCTTTCGTAAGAATGGTAACCACTGCTTTGTCCAGGTCTGATTCCTTCATTAAGGTCAGACACAGATATATCTCCTTCAAAAGTTCGGACTATCTAATAGTCCACAATAAATTCCGAGTTACAAGTCTGATTAGTTGCAATTGATTAACCAAATTTAAGCTCATTACTTACCTGGCTCATTCTTGGTCGCCGACGTGGTGAATGGCGCACACAAGCAGCTGCACAAGCGACCATGCGAGTCATCTCATTGTGGTTGTAGTCATTCTGCAGTTTTGGATCAACCAGTATGTCTAAATTTCCACCTTCTATAGCTCCGTTAAGCAAAGGCCTTGCCTGCATATTGCCAACAAATGTTTAGTTCCTTGTGATGTGACATCCATGAATTCGTAGCCAAAACTGTTTTCCATGAAAAGAAATTATCACTCACCCAATCCACCAAACTTCCTTCCATGGAAGTGTCGGTTGAGGGGATAGGTGGATGACCAGTTATCAATTCCAAAAGCATGACACCAAAGGAGAAAACATCTGATTTCTCTGTGAGTTTCCCAGTTGAAGCATATTCTGGAGCCATGTATCTGCAGGTGCCAAGCATGTAAGAACATCAAGAATTAGCTAATTCAAGTCCTGAATAAACAATAAAGCTCACTCATCAAAACACTTCAAATCTATTTTAAATAATGAACCTATATAATACACAGACTGCTCTTTTGAATTCAAGAGCACAGAGAACCAGCTGCCTTGAGAGCTAACTAAAAATTTCAACGTAAAATGTCATCCAAAAGAAGTACAAACACAAGAGTTAAGTGCATTTGAATTCAAGAGATATGATTTTTGGGGACAATGTTTTGTTGTTGAATTAGATTTTGTCAAAGATATGATATTGTAGATACCATATATTGCAAATTACCATTATTTATATATTGATATTGATTGATTTTATATTTATGTTGATTGATTGAGTACATAATTATACTAGAATATTTCCGATATAATTATTTTGTAATGTCTATATAAAGAACATTTGTATACTACATTGAAATTAAGAAAAGTAGTATTATTTTCTTCAGACTGCTCTTTTTGTTTCTTACATGGTATCAGATGCCAGAGTTCCGATCTCTGGGTATCTCTTATTCTTGTTTCCAAACAGATCACACATTCCTTCTAGGCACAATTATTCTTGTGTCCAAAAAACCTTAGCCACCACTCTTCAAACCCTAGCCACCACTCTCAAAGTCTAGCCGCCACCACCACCACCTCACGCCACCCATTTCCACTGCTCTGGCCATGACTAAAGCCACCAACACAATCCCCATCATCCGGCGATCCTCCATGTACCCACCTCCTTCAACCGCGAGACTTCACCTCTCTTCGACGTCCTCACAACCGTTTCCATTGTCGATTGACCCGTCCCATGAACTCCTCATAGCTCTATTACCAAAAGTCCCATATTGCCGGCCTCCAATTCCGCAGGAGACCGCCAGCTAGATGTCATCACCATCGCGCATCCCTAGCTTCAATTCTCCTCCATCGTGGCATGTTTCACAACACGACTACCACTATCATACTCCCCTTCCTTCTATCGGACTTCATTGTGATTTTGGACTAATTTGTAAGATTTGTAAAAATCTTATTTCAGAACCTCAATGGCTATTTTGAAATTTTCTGTGGATTTCTTTTACTCTTCCAATTGACAAATATGATGTTATGCAACCCATTCCTATCATCATCCAGGTTCGAACTACCGTCTCTGGGTTCAAGAGATACATAGTTTTCTCATAGGTCGAAAGTTATGGCGCTATGTTACTAGAAATTTAAAACCCCTCAACAGCATACTGATGAGCCTGACGATTAATTTGCTAACCGTCTCGAGGATTGAGATAGTAAGAATCACAAGATCCTAACCTGATTTCGGAATATCTCGAATCCTTTCATTCACCACCATTTTGGCCGATATGAAACTGTTAAAGAGGTATGAGATCTTCTTACCATGAGGTACACTATATCTGATCTCTCTAGCCAATATCAACTGTGGAAAGAGTTACATAATTTGAAACATGAGCAAGATCAGTCTATTACTAGTTTTTTGGCTAAAAGGAGTCTGTTTGGGACCAACTCACTCTCTCCAAACCACCGATAGATTGTGTTGTTGATGCAGCTAAATATACTGCATACCGTGATCACATGAGGTTAATCCAATTTCTTATGGCCCTTACTGATGATTTTGAATCTTGTAGAGCCACTTTATTGCATCAATATCCTGTGTCTACATTAGAAGCTGATGTCTCTTGGTTATTATCTGATGAAACTCGTCTAGGCTTACTTAAGCCATCTTGAGATGATGTTGTGATTGTCGCCGCAGGAAAATATTTCTCAAAAGGTGGAAGCAAAATCTATCGTACCGAGTAACAAATCTAGTCATACTCTGAATGAATGCAGTTTTACTGAATGTCACAAATGAAAGAAAAATGGCTATATTGCGTCCCACTATCCCACTAGGGTGGATTGTCGCTACTGCAAGTTGTCTAGCCATCCCATTGAGCAGTGCATCATTCATCCTCCAATACTTAGTCAGACCTCCAAGACAACAATTTCAGTTACTGTTGCTACCTCTGAGGTCACTGCCTCTCCTGCATCCACTGATAACTTAGAAACACTCCTTAGACATATACTATCAATACCTCACAGTACTTCTACTACATTATCTGCCACTTCAGGTAATTCTCCTTGGTACTTTGATTCTGGTTGTTGCAACCATATGACTTGTCAATCTCCATTATTTTCCTTCCTCTATCCCACCATGTTTGTCTCTCCGATTTTTACTACAAATTACTCACAAATGTCTGTAAGCCAGTCTGGACAAATATCTACCTCAGCATTCACATTACCGAATAAATTTCTTATTCTGAAACTTACATTCAATCTTATATATGTTGTTCAACTATGTGATCTTGGGTTAGAACCAATATTTTCTTCCAATAGTTGTCGTGTGCATGATCAGCAGACGGATAAATTTTTAGGATAAGCCGTAGAGTTGGATGTCTGTTTAAGCTTACCTCTCTACATCTTCCTTCCGATCGTGTCTCCCAGTTGTGTGTGATGTCTATGTCATCGTCTCTTCAGCTGTGGCATATATGCCTTGATCACGCCTCTCACTACAAGAAAACTGGAGATTACCGATCAAATATTTAGTCACAAATCTAAAAAAATCGATCGATAATCACAATTATCGACCAAAAATCGACCGAAGATATTTGGTCGATATTTGACTCATCGGTGATAAATTACTGATCGAAATAACTTATCTATCAAATTACCGACCAATTATACTTTGATTGGTAAAATTACCAACCAAATGAATAAATAAATAAATAATTAGATTTTACCGAACTTCATTCGGCAGGTAAACTAACTGCATCTAAAATTTTTATATAAGGCCCACTATGAACCCCACAAGACCGGCCATGGACCCTATACAATCCATATTTAATTTTACAAATTGATGTAATTAGTGTGACTTGAACCCTTGACCTCAAAATTGAGTGTGTAGTATAGTTGCCACTAAGCTATGACATGTTTTTTTTTGTTATAATATGTAAAGAATATATAAGTGCGTGTAAGTGTGTGTATATATATGAATTTATATTTCTATTGTACCGAACGGTCAATAAAATGTCTATTTTTTTATAATTAATATTATTTTAGTGACTGAATATTCATTCGGTCGATAAAATGACTATTTTTTTTATTTTTTATAATTAATATTCTTTTAGTGACTAAATATTCATTCGGTCACTATTTATTATCAATCACCGACCGAATATTCAGTCGGTAATTGTTGACGGTATAAAATGGTGCCAAATTAATTTTTCACGCCGTATTATCGATCGATATCGACTGAATATTTGGTTGGTAATATTTGGGTCGGTAATTGGTCATAAATTATTTTTATCATCTTCAGTCGGTAAATACCAAAAAAATATCAACCAACTATTTCGTTAGGTAATTTCGATTGGTAATTCCATATTTTTTTGTAGTGTATTTAAGTAAACTTTGTCATTTGATTTCTAATGGGTCCTTAGGTTCTATTACTGATTAGTCTTTGCATTGTGTCTCTTGTCAACTTGGAAAACAACCAGTTTTATCGTTTAATCATAACAATACTATTTTTGTTTCTCATTTTGACTTAACTCCCTATGATATATGAGTACCTTCTCCTACACCCACTATGGGCCGGAGAGTCCAAATATCTTGTCATATTCATTGATAATTATTCTTAGTGTACTTAGGTCTTTCTCATGAAACAACGATCTGAACTACCTTAAATTTACATTGATTTTGCGACTATGGTCAAGAAAAACTTTTCCAAGACCATCAAAATATTACAAACTGGTAATGCCAAAAAATATATTGACTGTACACTTCAACGATTTTTGAAAGAACAAGGTACCCTATCCCAAAGATCATAACCATACACTTCTAAAAGAAATGAGCGAACAGAACACAAACATCGTCATATTCTGGATTCATTTTGATCCATGCTGATATCATCTTCTTGTCTAGAATGCTTTTGGGGTAAAGCCGCTCTTACTGTAGTATACATTATCAATCGAGTTTCTTCATCAGTCACCAAACAACACATGTCTCCATATGAGTGCATATTTGGTATTCCTTTATCCTATGATCTTCTTAAAGTTTTTGGGAGTGTCTGTTTTATCCTTTTTCTACCTATAAATTACCACAAGTTAGAACCTCGTGCTCGACTTTTTTGTTTCTTGGGTAATGGAATCGAAAACAAAAAGTATCGTTGTTGGGATCCTAAATCATAAAAATTTCACATCTCACATCATGTTGTATTCTGGGAGCACACTATGTTCTATTTCCTCTCCGATTTCAAAGTGTCTTCCTCTGACCAGCATCCACTTTTCACTGACCTCTCTATCGATTTATTTCCACATGATGTAGCTATGTACCTCCAGTGAGTATACAGATGTGCAACCCCCATTGCTACATGTCCTTAATGATGATTCTTTTCCAGATACTGTCCCTGACACCCTTGCGATAGAATACTCCCATGATGTTGATGCATCATCTTCCAGTTATCCTACTCGAGTAAGACACCTACCTAATTATCTTCAAAATTATCATTGCTTCTCAACTATTATTTCTTTCCATGAACCTCAATCCTATAGAGAGACATCCTCTAATCCTCATTGGCGGCAAGCTATGCCAGATGAATTACATGTTTTGGCATAAATTGATACTTATGACTTAGTTGATCTTCTTCCCGATAAAACTCAACTGGGATATAAACGGGTATAGAAAATAAAAACATATTCAGATGACTTAATTGAGCGTTATAAAGCACGTCTTATTGCTAAGGACTTCACTCAAGAATATGAGGTTGACTATAAGGAGACATTAGCTCAAGTTGCTCCTCTTACCTCAGTCCGCAGTCTACTTGCCATTTTTACTGCCCGACAATGGAGTTTGTTTCAGATGATGTCAGAATTATTTTCACAATTGTGATCTAGCTAAAGTGGTTTATATGAAACCCCCTTCTGGTCTTGACCATCCACCACACAAGTTGTGTCGCCTACGTCGTGCCCTTTGCAGTCTGAAACAAGATCCCTATGCATGGTTTTCCAAGTTCAATGTGACTATTTATCAACTTGGGTTCACCTCCAGTGCATATGATTCTGCCATATTCTTTTGCAAATCTGGTTCAAGCATCATGATGCTACTTCTTTATGTTGATGACCTGATTATTACTGGGGATGATGTTTCAGGAATTATGAATCTTAAGTAGTCTCTTAGTCAATAATTTGAAATGAAAGATCTTGGTTCTCTGAGTTACTGCTTGGGTCTTGAAGTTAATTCCTCTGATGATGGCTATCATCTCTCTCAAGCCACGTATGCTTCTGATCTTATTTCTCGAGCCAAACTTAAGGATAGCAAGACAGTTCCAACTCATATTGATAATCATACTCTCTACAGATAAATAGTTGGCAATCTCATTTATCTCACTGTCACTCGACCAGACATTACCTATGTCGTTCACATTGTGAGTCAATTCATGACTGCTCATTGACCTTTTCATTATGCTGTTGTGCTTCACATCATTCACTATGTTAAAGGCACTCTCTTTTGTGGTCTCTATTTCTCTACTAATTCTTCACTTGTTCTTCGAGCTTACTCTGATGTAGATTGAGCTAATTCTGGGTGACTCACTTATTTCTTGGCGTAGTAAGAAATAGACATTGGTTACTCGTTCTAGTACTGAGGCTGAATATCGAGTTCTTGCTACGACTACTGCCAAAATTCTATGGCTATGTTGGCTCTACGAGGATATGTGAGTGCCTCAACCACCCTTCATTACTCTTTACTGTGACAATCAAATCACTATTCAAATTGGGTATAATGATGTATTTCGTGAACGTACCAAACACATTGAGATTGATTGTCATTCCATTCATCAATATATTACTCATGGCACTCTTCGGTTGGTGTATCTACGCTCCGATGATCAAGTAGCTGATATCCTCACCAAGTTTTTCTTCATGACCGCTACACAACCCTTGTTTCAAAACTCAATCTGGTTTCCTCACTACCATATTGAGTTTGGGGTGATGTCAAAGATATGATATTGTAGTTACCATATTTTATAAATTACCATTATTTCTATATTAATGTTGATTGATTTTATATTTATGTTGATTGATTTTATACATAATTATACAGGAATATTCCCGATATAATTCCTTTGTAATACCTATATAAAGGTCATTTGTATACTACATTGAAATTAAGAAAAATAGTATCATTTTTTTCAGACTCTCCTATTTTTGTTTCTTACAGATTCAACAAGTTATGGTTAATTTATCAATATAAGATGTTATATGATATGACATGTTAGTTTGGTTATTACCCTACGCTAGCACATCGGAGATCGACTTGTCCGGTCAGGTCGCGAGGTTCGACCTTTCTGGAAAGGTCGTAGTGGGTCGAGGGGGAAGCGCCCCTCGTAGGGCTCGGGAGCAACGCCCTCGAAATAAAAACGAAATTCAAAGGTAAAGTTGACCGAAATAACCGATTTTGTGTGTTTTGAAACGAAAAAGACATGTTTCCTTACATTGTCGCAACAATGGATAATCATTGGCGCGACAATGAGAGGCAGAGACATAAAATTATATTCTGACTCATATTGTCACGACAATGGTTACTAATTGGCACGCAAATGAGACACTTATAGAAAATGACTCTCGAACTTATATTGGCGTGCCAATATGCAACCATTGGCGCGCCAATATGATGCCCGTGCATATTGGCTCATCAATGGGACACTGTTTTAGAAAATATGACCAAAAGGTATGTCTTTTGGAGGTAAATCTAGGTTGTCTATATATAGAGCACGAAAATGACTCATCAAATATAACAATCTTCATATCATAGTTCTCAAGTAGAGATTCAACAAGTGTTGTGTTGCATCTTTAAGATTTTTTTTTTTTTTTTTTTTTGTATCCTATAATAGATTTGCTAGCAAATATTGCTTTAAGAAATTGTCCTACATGCCTCCAAAACTAGATTCCCCACTGCAAGTTTCCCAACATATTTTAGGGAAAGGAAAATATGCAAAGCAAGAAACAGCTCATGAAATTTTGGGTAACACTCAGGTTCAACTCAAACATAATAATATGTTCATAATCAACATTAATGAAGCAAGCAACGCGGATAACAAAGCAGTTAGTCTTATCTTACCCGAATGTACCCATCACTCGGGTGGAGACATGAGTATTAACATCAGGAAAAAACTTTGCTAGTCCAAAATCTGCAACCTGAGCAAAGCAAATTCAAGTTTAATGGCAATTGTGGTACAAAACCATTAGTGGATTTGGATACCAATAAAATTTTCAAGATCCACTGGTTCTAGATAGCATTTAAAATATGGTTATGCTTGTGTTTGTGCTGATTCAAAAATGACAAGATCACAAAAATCAATAATGCAAATAATACCTTTGCTTCAAACTTGAAATCCAAAAGTATATTCGTAGTCTTAATATCACGATGAATAATCTTAGGATGACCTGCAAATACAGATAGATAGAATGTTAGTGTAAATCACCATTCACAAAGACTAGATAGATAAATAGATAGATTGGTAGATAGGAGATATTACAATCTTCATGGAGGTATGCCAGTCCTTTCGCAGAACCTAAAGCAATTCTGAGTCTAGTAGGCCAATCCAAGGCAGGTCGATCCTTCTTCCCTGCAATATGCATTCTGTCAGATCCTCGATAAATATCTAACATCAGCTAAACAGCATATGTGAACCAATAGCTTAATCACATTTGGTACCTTAATGACATAATGAAGGCTAGAATAGTGTATACATAAAGAGTTATTTAGGTTTCCATACACAAACTCACCGTGCAAGTGAAACCACAATGTGTTGTTGGGAACGAATTCATAAACAAGCAATTTTTGTGATCCAGATATGGAGTATCCAACCAAGGAAACAAGATGTTTATGATGTAGTCGGCTAATAATTTCAACTTCTGCCTGAAACTCACGTTCTCCCTGCCTACTTTCAGCTTTCAGCTGCTTGACAGCTACTTCCTTACCATTTGGCAGGACTCCTTTGTACACATACCCAAAACCACCTTGTCCAAGGAGATTAGCATCTGAGAAGCCATCTGTTACCCGCACTAATTCCTCATATGTAAATATGCAGTTCGAATAACCTAATGATATCTCAGACCCTGAATAATTGGAGACAGAGCCACCACTGCTGCTTGTAAAAGGCGGCCCCAGTAAAGGGGAGATTGTAGATACTGGTGACTGTGTGACAATTACGTGGGATTCAGGAGGTGGAGCATTTTGTCTGCTTGCGTAAGGGTCAACTGCAAAATCATTAACAACACTCAAAATGATTAAAGCAAGATTCTGTAGAACTTTCAAGAGTTTTACCTGCCAGAATTTTCAATATTTCAAAAAACAAATATGGTAACACAGATGGGTACCGTTGAAATCAGTTACTTTGTCCGATATTAAAATGTGGTAATACATTAGACAAGACTAGACAGCAAACATGCAGCAGCATGCCACCCATTTCTATAAACTACAATATACTTGGAGGACCAAGTAAAAGTCAGACAGTCGATTTTTTTATTACGTACTAAAAAAATATAGTAAAATAACAATATGACAATGTCAATTTTACTATATTATATTTCTGACAAAATAATATTTTACACTTTTCCATCAAAAACACTGTTTTTAACGATAAAATCGATTAAGACAACCGACAGTTATTAACAGAACTGACAAAAAGTAGTAAAATTAATGTAAATAACTAAACAAAAATGCCCAATACCCAAATCCGAGTGGAACAAATGCATTTCTAGCAGTGGGAAGGATGAATTCGTTCTTAATCGTAAATAAAGAACAACACTGTACACAGATCGTAAAAAGACACCAAAATGATTCGAATCAATAAAATTTGAAGCAATTTGAAACAAACCTGAACATACAAATTGAAAAAAAAAATAAATAAATAAAGGAAAAAAAAGAGAGAAGGTAGTGGAGATTGCCATTCCCCCCTAAAGTATTCACCATATATTATTTACGCGGATTGTTTTTGTAATAATCCATAGCCTCTAACCTCAAAAATCAATGTTTTTTTAATATAATTTTATCCTTAAACACTACTCTATTGACATAATAATTTATGTGTTTGTATGTTTTAATTTATTTGAAATTTAAAAAAATTAGTAACTTTATATAATAAATATTATTATTTAATTTTTAACAATTATGGTTTTTTGTAAAGTAGATTTTTTTTTTTTTTTTGCAAATTATTAATTTTTTTTTTTTTTGTTTATTGATTTATAGGACAAATTATGAAAGTTTTGGTCATAATATTTATTTAACATCCTTTTTAATGTATTTATTATATATGTTATGAGTTTTATCCATGTTTAACGTACTCATTATTTTTATTCTTATTATAAATCATTTTAGTTTTATTTATCAAATTATTAGTTTTATTTTTTTTATTTTGCCATATAAATTTTATTATAAAGTTATTTAGGCTTTATAATTTTGTAAAAAAAAATTGAAATTACAAAATAAAAGGAATAATACAAATACATCAAGTATTTGAGAGTAAAATTATAATAAAATCTTAATTTTGAGGTAAAAGTTCAAGTGTTAGTAATTGATTTGAACGGGGGGTATTTTACAGTGGGATATTATTTTAACGGTAGAGGTGGGTGGTAGTTACTAAATTTAATAGCAAAAGACAAACCTTTAGGGGCATGAGGAAAAGGAGGCGTATAGTAACCGGCCTCATGATCATTTCTCTCTGCTTCCTTTTCTTACACCAACACAAAAACAAGAAGCTCACACCACACATTATCGCAAGCCCACCAATCACTAAACCCACAACTAACCAGTACTCACCCCTCCGCCACCACTATTTGACTCTTTTACTTTCAAGTGTTTATTAGCCCTAGTTATGTGTTGTAACTAAATTAGTTATCTGGGGTTGTGATGACTTTTAATATCATCTGTTTATAAGGGGTTATTTTACAGTTTGGATAATTTAAAGGTTTACTTATTAAGTCTTAAGCCTAATGCGTCTTGTTAATTGGCCACTAATAAGATTGATCTGGTAAATCTAAAATGAACCAGACATAGGGATTTTAGGTTTCATCCTTAGACTTAATAGCCCACGATCTTCCTTGACGATAGATACCTTTAATAGATTTCCTTACAGGATAGACATATACCTGTCGGGCGGGGGTAGCCATAATTGGAACTTAAACTTAATGAATCCAGATAATTTGGTTTACATAGACATATGGTTGAATTGGGTTAAATTGGGTATTTGCGTCTGACCATCGACAGAGGCTTTCGCATAATTTAGTGTTCCATGTTAGTAAACCAATTTATTACACAAACTTGAAATAACCACTTCATTTTTAAAATGATATTAGAAGAAATCACAACCCTAGATAGTTTTTAATATTGAATTTTCTTAAACCTACTTTTGTGCAATTTTATTTACTTGTTTTTAAATTTAGAATCATCACTATTTCAAATCAATCAATCAAACTGTTGGATACTTGTAATCATTTGACCTCATAAAATTAATAGATTAAGTATTAAGTCCTCGTGGGATCGATACTTTTTATACTACTTGAACGATACGTACGCTTGCGTTATACGTGTGTGTTTACGCCGGTCAAATGCGTTTTAACCTGCAAAAACTAACACATAAAATAAAACAAACCAAATCACAATATATACACAAATTTCATGGGTTGCCTCCCAGCTAGCGCTAAGTTTAACGTCGTCACCTAGACGTGACTACTTGAACATTATGCTGAAACTGAAAGTGTGACACTTTCTTTTTATCGCTCAATTGATTCTCCCCAATAGTGCTTGAAATGCTGGCTGTTAAATTTGAATGTGTTGTTGGACTTGGGGTTGTATATCTCAACAACTTCGTATGGTAACACCTGAGTAATCACAAATGGACCTGACCACTTTGATTTCAGCTTTCCAGGAAAAAGTTTCAACCGTGAATCGTATAACAACACCTGTTGTCCTGGCTCCAATTGTCTGCGCACGATTTTTTGATCATGCCATCTCTTGGTCTTTTCTTTGTATAGTTTAGCATTTTCATAAGCCTGTAGGCGAAATTCCTCCAATTCGTTGAGTTGGTGAAGTCTTTTCTCTCCTGCAGTTTTTGGATCAAGATTAAACTTCTTCAGTGCCCAGTACGCCTTATGTTCAAGCTCAACTGGCAGATGTCACTCTTTTCCATAAACCATTTGATATGGGTACATACCAATAGGTGTCTTGTAAGCTTTCCGGTAAGCCCCTAATGCGTCATCTAGTTTTTCAGACCAGTCATTCCTTGTTGATCCAACGGTTCTTTCCAAGATTCGTTTGATCTCCTTGTTTGAAACTTCCACCTGTCCATTTGACTGTGGATGATAGGCAGTGACAACCTTATGAGTAACTCCGTATTTGGATAGGAGTGCATCGAAGTATCTGTTGCAGAAATGTGAGCCACCATCACTGATAATCGCCCGAGGTGTCCCGAAGCGAGTGAAAATATTCTTTTTAAGGAATTTGATCACCACTTTTGAATCATTGGATGACAATGCAATCGCTTCAACCCATTTGGAGACGTAGTCTACTGCAACCAGTATGCACAGGTTTCCGAATGATGGAACAAATGGTCGCATAAAATCAATACCCCATACATCAAATATCTCCACTTCCAGAATGTTTTGCAAAGGTCCTTTATTTCTTCTGGAAATATTTCTCGTTCTCTGGCACCTGTCACATTGAAGAGCAAATAGATAAGCATCTTTAAAAAGGGTGGGCCAGAACAAACCTGATTGTAGGACTTTCGCTGCAGTTTTGTTTCCACTGAAATGTCCGTCATAAGGTGATGAATGGCAATGCTGCATGACACTATTGACCTCCTCCTGTAGAACACACCGTCTCAATAATTGATCTGCACATCATTTGAACAGGTACGGTTCATTCCATATATAGTGTTTGACTTCTTTGAAGAATTTCTTCCGTTGCTGAGTTGTCCATTCCAACGGCCATTTTCCTGATACTATGTAGTTGACATAGTCAGCATACCAAGGGACTTCCTATTGTTTAATGGAAAACAGCTGTTCATCTGGAAATGTTTCTTTGATTGTTAGTTCTTTGCCAACTGTATCTCCATTCTCGAGCCTTGATAAATGATCTGCCACTTGGTTTTCTGTCCATTTCATGTCTCTGATCTCCACATCGAATTCTTGCAGAAGAAGTATCCAACGGATCAATCTGGGCTTGGCATCTTTCTTCGCTATCAGATACTTGATTGCTGAATGATATGTGTAGACCCCCACCTTGGGACCCAACAGATAAGATCAGAATTTGTCAAAAGCGAACACAACTGCAAGCAACTCCTTTTCAGTGGTTGTGTAGTTGAGTTGAGCTTCATTCAGAGTTCTACTGGAGTATTAAATGGCATGGAAAATCTTTGATTTGCGTTGTCCCAAAACTGCACCTATAGCAAAATCACTAGCATCACACATCACCTTAAATGGAAGGGTCCAGTCTGGTGCTACAATGATGGTAGCAAAAACAAGCTTATTTTTCAGGATCTCAAAAGCTTCCTGACATTCTTTGGTGAAGTTGAAAGGCACATCTTTCTCCAGAAGATTGCAAAGAAGTTTAGCAATCTTGGAAAAGTCTTTGATAAATCTTCTTTAAAAACATGCATGTCCAAGAAAGCTCCGAATCCCTTTTACAGATATTGGTGGAGGTAATTTTTCAATTATCTCGATCTTTGCTTTCTCTATCTCGATTCTCTTTTATGAGATTCGATGTCCAAGAACAATGCCTTTGTGCACCATGAAGTGGCATTTCTCCCAATTGAGTACCAGGTTGGTATCTTCGCATCTTTGTAATAACTGTTCCAGATTTTGCAAGTAATGGTTAAAAGAATCTCCAAACACAGAGAAGTCATCCATGAAAACCTCCATACTCTGCTCCAGTATGTCTGAGAAGATGGCCATCATGCAACGTTGAAATGAGGCATGTGCATTACATAATCCAAATGGCATTCTGCGGAAAGCAAAAGTACCATAGGGACATGTAAATGTGGTTTTCTCTTGATCTTCTAGGGCAATGACAATCTGATTGTACCCCGAATATCCATCCAAAAAATAATAGTACTCATGTCCCGCCAGTCTGTCTAACATCTGATCAATGAATGGCAGCGAAAAATGGTCCTTCCTCATTGCTTTATTCAATTTTCTATAGTCCGTGCATACTCTCCATCCAGTCACTGTTCTTGTTGGAATCAGTTTGTTCTTTTCATTTGTGACTACAGTAATTCCTCATTTCTTTGGTACACACTGCATATGACTCACCTAGGTGCTATCTGAGATATGGTAAATGATGCCAGCATCCAACCATTTGATGATTTCTTTCTTCACGACCTTCTTCATGATTGTATTGAGTCTCCGTTGATGCTCCACTGTGGGTTTGTACTCATAATTCATTAGAATCTTGTGCATGCAAAATGATGGACTAATGCATCGAATGTCTACTATAGTCCAGCCAATGGCTTTCTTGTGTTCCCGTAATACTCTTAGCAACTTTTCTTTCTGCTCCAATGTTAACGAAGAAGAAATAATCTCTGGTAATTCAGAAGAGTTTCCAAGAAATGCATACCTGAGATGGCTCGGCAGTAACTTCAGCTCCAGCTGTGCTGGTTCTTCAATTGAGGGCTTGATTTGATCTTTCTTAGGAAGTTCCAGACTTTCCACTGGTGGTGTCGATTTGAATCGAAATGGCTTGTCAAAATAGTTGATATATTCCATAATTTCAGCATCTAGCTCGCTATCAGTCATGTTGGTGATGCAAGCTTCAAGTTTGTCCGTGGGAATTGTTTCAGTAGCCTGAACGATATTATCAACAACATCAATTCTGAAACATTTTTCTTCATTTTCATCGCTCGGGAATTTCATGGCTTTGAAAACATTGAAAGTAACTTATTGGTCCTGAACTTTCATGGTTAGTTCTCATTTTTGTACATCAATCACAGTTCGACCTGTAGCCATGAATGGTCTCCCAAGGATGATAGGTACATCCTTGTCTTCTTCCATGTCAAGGATAATAAAATCTGCTGGGAGAATGAGTTTGTCAACTTTGACCAGCACATCTTCAACTACACCTCTTGAAAATGCGAGCGTTCGATCAGCAAGTTACAGAGAGACTGAGGTAGGCATTGCTTCTCCAATTTACAGTTTCTTGTAAATAGAAAAACGCATTAAATTAACACTTGCACCTAAATCACATAATCCTTACCGATATAATGTTCTCCAATGGTGCATGGTACAGTAAAACTGCTAGGATCTTCCAACTTTGGGGGAATTTTCCTATGAATGATGGCGCTGCATTCTTCTGTCAATGCTACAGTCTCGTAATCTCCCAATCTTCGTTTTCATGAAAGAATATCTTTCATGAATTTAACATAGCTGGGCATTGCTTCCAAGGCTTCTGTAAATGGGATGTTGATATGCAGCTTTTTGAAAACCTCCAAGAAACGAGCAAACTGCTTGTCCAGTTTATTTTTCTGAAGACGCTGTGGAAAAGGTGGAGGTGAAGTGATTTTATTTTTTTTCTTTGCTTCTTTTTCCTCCATCTGTTGCTTTGCTAATTTTGGAACTTCTTCAATTTATGCTTTGATTCCAACATCTTTGTTGATTTCAGTACCGCTTTTAAAAGTAATGGCTTGACATTGTTCCTTCCCTCGGTTTCTTGGATTTGGTTCTGTGTTGCTGGGAAGATTTCCTGGCGGTCTGTAACTCTGAACATTGGCCAAATATCTAATTTGATTCTCCAGTGCTTTAATGGAAGTAGATTGGCTTTGATTGAATGTTGTTTGGGCTTGAAACATGGCATCATATTTTGCTTCTTGCTTTTTGAACATCTCTGCAAACCATTATTTCATTTATGGTTATTTTTCATACTCTTGGCCTTTGTTCTGCTGTTAGAATCCAGGTGGTGGATTGTTCTTTTGCCCTGAATTGTTGCTCCATGAAAAATTGGGATGATTCATCCACCCTGGGTTGTAGGTGTTGGAATATGGATTATTCCCCTGTCTGTTGAAATTGTTGACATAGTTCACCGTCTCTTCTTATTGAACTGGTTCTGGTGCTCCTCCATATGGTGAACTTGTGGATCCAATATTGCTTTACATGCTGAGAGTCTCCATGAATTTGCATATCTGATCAAGTTTGGCACTGACTGCTGTATTGGCTCCAACTTCATAAATTCCTGCAATTCTTTGGATCATGCTCCTTTCTGTTGGCCACAAGAAATTGTTGTTGGCCATTTCTTCGATTAGGTCACAGACTTGATCTTCTCATTTTTCCATTAAAGCTCATTCAGCAGCAGCATCAATTGTGGTTCTCATCAGTCCAGAAAGTCCATTATAGAAAGTTTGGACTTGAAGCCATTTTGGAATCACATGGTGGGGACATTTCCAGAGGAAATCTTTGTACCTTTCCCAAGCTTCGTAGATAGTTTTTGAATCAAGTTGTATAAAAGATGTGATGTCATTCCTCAGTTTTGCTGTTCTAGCTGGTGGAAAATATTTTGCAAGGAATTTTGTGGCTAAAGTGTTCCAAGTTGTGATAGAACCTGCTGGTAGTGAATGTAGCCAAGCTTTTGCTCTGTCTTTCAAGGAATATAGAAAAACTCGCAGACTCATTGCTTCTTCTGATGCTTTGTTGTAATTGAAAGTGCCACAAACTTCCAGGAAGTTACTGATGTGGGCATTAGGATCTTCAGTTGCATTCCCCCCAAACTGAACTGACTGCTGAATCATCTGAATGCATGTTTTGATGTCACAAGCATTTGCTGGTAATGGAGGAAGTACAATACAAGAAATGAGTCTGTCAACCACCGGAATGGTTCTGTCTGGAATGGGAATTGGTGGTGCAACCTCTAAAGGTTCAGGTTCCATGTTGATCAATGCTTCTTACCCTTTTCGCCTTTCCCTTTTCTCAACTGTCTGATGGTTTTGAAAATCTCTGGGTCAAGCAGTCAGATTTCCAAAACTTCTGGTTCGTCTCATGTAGTGTCTTAGAACCTGAAACACAAGAAAACAAAAACAATAAGTAAAAAGAAATTAGATACAAGTAAAGGTATCTAACCTCAAAACTAATAGTGAAAGATAAATAAGTCCCCGACAACGGCGCCAAAAACTTGACAGGCATAATCACACGCGTATAACGAAAGCACACGTATCTTTCAAGTAGTATAAAAAATATCGATCCCACGAAGACTTAAAACCTTTTGTTATCAATTTATGAAGTTAAATATTTACAAGTATCTAATGGATTGATTTTTTGATTGAGTGGTGACTTTTAAAATTAAAACAAGTAAATAAATTGCTTGAAAGTTGATTGAAGAAAATTCAAATTTATAAAACTATCCAGGGTTGTGAATCCTTCCAATATCTTTTTTAAAAGATGAAGTGATTATTTTACGTTTATGTAATATATTGGTTTATTAACCTGGAACACAAAATTATGTAAAAGCCTCTTCCGATGGTCAAATACAAATACCCAATATAACCCAATTAATCATATTCCTATGTTAACCAAGTTATCTGAATTCATTAAGATTAAGTTCCAATTATGGTTACCCCCGCCTCACAGGTATATTCATATCCTGTAAGAAAATCTATTAAAGAGTTATCTATCCTCAAGGAAGATCGTGGGCTATTGAGTCAAAGGTCTTTAACCTAAAATCTCTTTTCCAAGTTCATTTCAAGTTTACCGAATCAATCTTATTAATGGCCAGTTAACAAGAAGCATTAAGACTAAGGCTCAATAAATAAACCTTTATATTACCCAAACCATAAAATAACCCCTTATAAACCGGTGATATTGGACTTCATCACAACCCCAGATAACTGGCTTAGTTACGACACATATTTACGGGTAGTAAAAACTTAAATAAAAAAAAGAAGACATAAAGTAAAATGCTGAAAAGTAAATTGCTGAAAAGTAAATGCTGAAAAGTAAATGACGGAAAGTAAATGGTGAAATTAAATACTGAAAATTAAATGCTGAAAAGTAAATGCTGAAAGTAAATTGCTGAAAAGTAAAATGCTGAAAGTAAATTGCTGAAAAGTAAATTACTGAAAAGTAAATGCTGAAAGTAAATTGCTGAAAAGTAAATAAAGTAAAAGTACAATAAAAGAAAATGCTGAGGTAAAATGATCAACTTTTATTACTTCTATTTTAGATATCTCCCTTAATATAATATATTAACTTTCCATGATAATTACCAACCAGCCATATAGGCGGTATCCAGATTAAGTCAAATTAATAATTAAATACCAACCGACCAATCAGGCGGTATCCAGTTTAGTTATGTTAAAATCAATTTAAATAATTACCAAGCGACCAATATGGCGGTATCCTCGTTAAGTCAGGTTTTAACTAGTTTATATATTATAATTAAGGGAGATTAATCTAATTATTAGTAATAAAAGTTTTACCTTTTACCCCAATAAGGGGGAGTTACCTCCTCATTACTGAAAAGTAAAAACTGAATATTTTAGAAAGAAAAGTATTGTGCGTAAAAGTAAATTGCAAAAAGTAAAAACTAAAAAGTAAAGAAAAGAAAGTGCGAAAGCTGAAATTAATTACTAAAAGTTGTAAATAAACAAACAAGATACAATCTTCTTAGTTATTCTTAAGGAAATTCAAAGAAGAAAGTATGAATTTACAAATGAAATGGCTTGCTATTTATAGGCAAAATTTTGCCTCCATCAAATCATCCACCAAATCCATTATTAATTGCTCCACTAATTGCTCCACCAAATCTATTATTAATTGCTCCACTAATTGCTATCATGTTTGGTGGGAGTTTGACTATTTTTATTATTTATTTATTTATTTGCTTTGAAAATGACTTTAATAATTACACATAACACACTTCTGGATGTTTCATCAATTTCGATTATGAATCTGCAAAATTCGAAATTATTTTGTTCTTCCAAGTTGCAGATCATTGGGTTTTCTTTAATCTGGAACTTGAATCAGCTCAATCCGATATCGGAGTAAAACGTTATGCCCAAAATACGACAATTACGCAAAACTAGAATTTCCGAAATTGTACTTCGTTAGAACGCCCTTTCAAGTTTCCAATCTCCAAAATTAATATGTCAAGTCCAATTTTTTCCCTTATTTGACCCACATTTCGTTCTAAATGATTTCATTGAGTCCCAATATTATTTTATATGCAAAATAAACTAAAACACATCAAAACGTTCATCAAACCCGAGAAACTAAACAAAATATTAAGTAAAATGGGCGGTAAATATTGATATATTTTCCGCTCATCAATGAGAGAGTAGTAGTATATGAGAGTCGTAGTATATCCATTTGATATCTCCCTTTTAAGGGGAGTAAACTTAAGGAGGAGTAGGATATCTACTATCTATTCATACATGCATGAGTTTTATCGCTGTTTTATCTGTTCTTTATAATCCCTGTGCTTTTCACGGTATGTTGCTATTTATGGATGTTTCAGGTAGGCAGATTTGGTAGCTGTGGTGGCATTGATTGCAAGACTACTTGGTTAGGTATTAGATCGGGTCTTATTGTAAAAGTCATTATTTTGATGGTTGGTAGTTGGCTATTTTTCTTTCTGTATTTTTTATCGTAGTTTTTGTATTAGTTAGTCTTTTTTCACGGAATGCCAAATATGGAGATTGTTAGTTCCATTTTTATTGGCAATGTCCATGACAAAACATGTTCAATTGAGTTGTAATAAGTTTTGAAGAACTTTGAGCAATTGGACAGATATTTAGCAAAACTGGAGCAAATTCGTTAGTGTTGTATTCGTTGAAGTGTTCGAACGTGTGGCGTTAGTGGCACGTTCTCTGTTGGGCTCTAACGAAATATTTCAGAGAGAAAAAATCTATGATGCATTCGAGTAAATATTCGAACGAACCTTTCTAGATAGTACGCGTTCGTGGCACGTTTGAGTGGCTTTCGAACGCCCGTGCGTAACTGAGTTATTTTGGACGCGTTTTTAACCTAATTATTGGGAAGCCTCTCTTTTTATTCTACTTATATAAAGCACAGATAGCCACCTTCCCTCAGTGTTGAAAATATAATCTTAAAGCTGCAAACCTTTATAGCTTTTCAACCTTCATGTTCATTACCTTGAAGACTCTTATAAATCTCTCATCTTCGTTCTTTGGTGATATAGATCTTTGTTTTAACATCAACACAGCCAAAACCAATTTTCTAACCCTTCAGAGTTATCAAGGTGGAAGATTGGCAGTGGGAGTTCCAGCGTGCTTGCAAAGTTGATCCGCTCATAGACTTCAGAGGTTTTGAAGAAACCGTAGGGTACGGGCTCAAGGAGTTCTTCGAGTTTTTACATTCTAGAGGTACTAGAGTCGGTGAAATTACCACCATAGGTCTTTTACCATCGTTGTAAGTTTTTCTCTTGATAGTGGATTCGGGCTGGTAACCGAGATACCCGTATTGGTTTTTTACTCGCACGAGTTTTCCACTTCGTCACCAAAATAACTGTGTTGATTTTGTGTGATTGATTTATTTACTACATTATTTTTATTTGTATTGAATTATAATTGGTAGACTTAAGGGTATTTGTGAATTTAATTAATCCATAGAAATAATATTTAAGACTTGTCTTAAGATATTGTGATAAATTTCGCATAGGGTTAGAACCTTGGATAAACATGAACTTTCACAAATAAATCACATGCATGATTAAAGGGATGCCAATGTGATTGTATTGAAATTTAGTACATTATCATTGTCAAAATAATTCAATAATTTGACTTTGTGTGCATTTGTAATCAAAACGAAAAAAAAACCATAGAAAAGAGCCCCATGACAATAATACAATATGAATGTATTATATTGCCCTTTCAGAGGATGAAAAGGTGCCGATCATCTCCTATAAATAGAGGTGCTCATCACCTCATTTTCTTCAGCTTCCTCCATAGAATTATCTCTGAGTTTTGTGAAAGGGGTCTAGCTCTTGTGTGTTTTATTTTAGCTTTCTTGTAATTTTTTTTCTTTCAGTAATAAAATTATGCGTGTTTTTATTCAAATCGGGCATAGCTAATTTCATAATACCGAGGTAAAAGGGTAAGCTTTAAATATGAAAATTTAGATTAATCTTATTTATATTATAATATATAAATTATAATCTAATGATTAATATGTAATTTAAATCTGGATTAATATTGACAAACTTTGTTACAGTATATATGGTTGCTTTTATTTATTTGGCATAATTGAGTACTTAACTGGACTTGTTATAGACAAAAGCTATCAACGCCTTTATGACTGATTTTATTTATTTTGCCATAATTAATTCCTGAATTAAATTAACTGGATAACAAGGACAATTTATTTATTATAAAATGTAAGATTTCTAAATTTGAAATATTAAAAGTGGATCACATAACCCCAACATTTTATTTTATTTTTGAAATTTAATTTAAAATTTTCAATCACTCATCACCTCATTTTCTTCAGCATCCTCCATAGAATTATCTCTGCGGTTTTGTGAAGGGGTCTAGCTCTTGTGTTTTATTTTAGCTTTCTTGTAATTTTTTTCTTTCAGTAATAAAATTATGCGTGTTTTTATTCAAATCGGGCGTAGCTAATTTCATACTACCGAGTAAAAGGGTAAAACTTTAAATATGAAAATTTAGATTAATCTTATTTATATTATAATATATAAATTATAATCTAATGATTAATATGAAATTTAATCTGGATTAATTATTGAGAAACTTTGTTACCGTATATATGTTGCTTTTATTTATTTGGCATAATTGAGTACCTAACTGGACTTGTTATAGACAAAAGCTATCACCGCCTTCATGACTGGTTTTATTTATTTTGCCATAATTAATTCCTGAATTAAATTAACTGGATAACAATGACAATTTATTTATTATAAAAAGTAAGATTTCTAAATTTGAAATATTAAAAGTGGATCCCATAACCCCAATATTTTATTTTATTATTGAAGTTAATTTAAAATTTTCAATCACTCAACTAATCAGTATTTTTATTTTTCATTCGGATTATTATTTTATTATACTAAATTTATTCCATGTGGATCGACCCCGAAATTACCGGGTTATATTATTACTTCGACACTCTTATACTTGGGAGTAAATAACCACTTTGTGAGTGTGTCAGGTGTATGAACCTGTAATTGTTTGTACACATATATGTAAATGAATATGTATATGTATAAGTATATTGTAACATCCCCGATCTGAGAGATGTTACCGGCATGAGATAGCAGTACTAACCTCATAAGCCTCTGACTATTATTTATATGACTATACTTCTGTGGGACCGTAGCCCAACTCAAGAATAAAGAAAACAAACTCATTATTAATTGATGTATTTAATATTAAGCTTTTTACAAGGACTACATATGACCACGACTTATACAAGACTCATACTTGACTATAACTGGATTGTCATATGTCTCTGACTCATAATGGTGGACTACATCCCTAGTGACTGCATCAGTATCCTTCCTCCCGAACTCATCCTCTAAGAATCCTGCAAAACATAAAGACTGGAGAGGGGTTAGATCGTTATACGATCTAAGTAAGTGGATTAAAAATGAAAAACTATTATAATAACATTTGGTTCTAAACCGAAAACTCCTGAAATAGCTTTATAAGAAAACTGGTTTCTGCTTTAAAATTCTGAATCTCTTATAAAACTGCTGTTTCTGAAAACTTCGTCTTTCTGAAAACTGCTTTTCAAACTCTGGTTTCTGAAAACTATTTCTGAAAATTTTGATTTTCTGAAAACTATTTTTTGAAAATCTGCTCTCTATAAACTGCTTTGTGTCTAAAAACCTTGACGTATGAGGGCGTTACGTATCGCCATCCCCCATACGCCTAACTATAGCCAGCAGTGCAAATCCATGACTTTGGGGCATTACGTATCGCCGTCCCCTAAAGCATGCCACTATTGTCTCTAAAACTGGTTGTCTTGGGGCGTTACTTATCACCGTGCCCCAAGCCACAATCTAGAACTGGGGGTGCAGATTTATGCTACCACCCAAGTTCTGAACTAGAGTCCAGGTACATGAACCTATGTCGTCATCCTGGCTCTGAAACTAGGATCTAAGGATGTTACATATCGCCGTCCCCTAGTCCTCTACATGTGCACAAGTCTCTGTCAGTCAATTCCAAGCTGTATCAAGTTGCATACTGGGGTGAGTTTTTCCCTCATGTCTCGAAAAACATAAAAATCATACTGGAAAGATCTCTTTTCTAAATCACTATCATCTGAAAAATAACTATAAATAAATAAAGGCTAATGCCCTATGTGCTAGAAAAAATAAGTCTGAATTTATAAAGAACAAATAAATCAATAAATAAAATCAACTTAAAGAAAGAGGTGTCCACTCACTGATTTGGAATCTGGATGGTACTGGAGCCATTGTCGAAGGAGATTACGGTTCCTGCGGATAATCTATGATTGGGAACTTAATTAGCATCATCTTAGTAGAATAATCTTCGATATTTTACCACGCTTAAAGATATAACCATAAATCTATATACATGAGGCTTATGACGATCATAATTTTAATATAAGATATGTATTCAAACTGATACGAGACCCTAAGGGCGGTCTCTAACACGCTAGGGTGGAACTGAGGGTTTAGAACTGATTTTGGGGAGATTTTGTGTCTCGCGTCATGACGCAAACCCTTGCGCGTCGTGATGCGCAACGCCCAAATTCCAGTCACCATTTTCCTCTTACGTCGCGACGCGCAGTCCTTCTTGCATCACAACGCGATCTGGGTTTCCAGGATTCTATTTTCTTCTTCCAAATTCATCCAAAGCTTAATTCATTCAAATCCACTCCATATCAATGCTTCCATACTACAAACCAATATACAATACATCATCTTACACTCCATTTAATATTCATCAATCTTCCATTACATCAATAATCAATTTTTAATCCTTTTTATGCACTTTACCAAATCATATCCAAACTTAACAAATTGGGTTTATCAATATTTCAATTGTTTCAAAATAAAAATCATACAATCATCATCTCAACTCAATCACCTACACATAACAATCATCCAACAGCCCTATTCTATCATCATACTTCTTTAAGAATTAAAATCAAGTATATAGGTCAAATCTTTTACCTCATTTGTTGGATCTTCTTCATCCTCCATGGTTGCTTCATCTTCCCTCCTCTTTTCTTTATTTTCCTTATTCTTTTCTTCTTCTTCTTCTTCTTCTTCTTATTCTTTCTTTTCCCTCTCATTCTTCTTCTTCCCTCTTCTTTTCTCATGGCTTCTTCTTCTCTTTTTCCAAATTTTTTATGATGAGTGAATAGTGAACCCTTTATATAGTGGGGGTGCCTTAGATATTTGTAAATTTGTGGAAAAGTGTAGAGAAATCTAGAAAGTTTGAGATTTTTGCATTGGACCCCGAAATCACTATTCATCCAAATTTTGACTCATATTTTTTACTAGCCTTTGTTCCAAATTTGAGACAATGTTCAACACAGAAGTTGTAGGTCTCGATCTCTGATTTCTGATGATATAAAATTCATAAAAATTAGAGATCGTATGAAAAAGTTATGCCCCAAATACCATGGGCAGTTCAAAGGAAACATGGTACAGTCTCGTCCCAAGAGTTCAAGAAATTTACTGATTGTCCCCAAAGTCATTCCACGAGCATATTTGAGTCCAAACATAATTTATTTTACATTCCTTCATCCCATACGTAACAGTATTACTGTAGGCAGTAGTAAAAACTACCAGTTGTTGCAAATTCTCCCCCCTTAAATAGGATTCGTCCTCGAATCCTTTCTGGTGTCTATCTCGCGGTCTTCCTAGAGAATATTTAGAGATTCTACTATACTTATCTTCTTATCTCTAACCTCTACTAGTTACATGATTTTTCCTCTTTTCTCTTTTCTAAGTTCTCGTTTGTAAGACTTCTATTGAGTATTCTTGACAATTTCTTTCCTGGACCTTTAGTTATACTCAATATATCCTATCTCCAAGATCACTTTCTTATAGGTCTTTACTTATGCTCCACAATTTCTTAATTTGATCAGATTCCTAATGGCTGATACTTTGAATCTTACTAAAGATTCTACATGTACTTAGTATTCCTTTGTTCCATTTGTCCAACTTGATCTTATTATTCTTTCTCACCACTTACACTCTATACATCGTTTACAACCTTCAGCAGTGTATAAGCTTTTCTTCTTCAAGTTCCAAAATTTCTGCTTCCTAAGGGGGTTTTGGGGTTTTCTAACTTACTGATATTTCATAGTGGTTCCTTTGGATTTGGTTATGGTTAAAACTTATATTCTTTTATACTTTTCTTTCAAGGTAGTTACTCACATTCTTGCCAATATTCCGTTGCTCGAGGATTCATTTTCTATGACAATTTCAACATCGCACTAACTTATTTCTTCATTTCCGTACTATGATACTAATCTACCAAACCAACCATATCCGCGACTAAGACCATCCCAAACCTGCAGTGGTTTGGTCATCCTAGACTAGGGCTGGGTACCTTATATGATTGCTTAACCATAATTTTCCTTGTTATTACTTACTGTAACCTTTTACTTATTATGTATTCTTTCCTACCTCTATTGAACCTTAACAGTTCCACTCCCTAAACTTTTCTTAGTACTCTTTTCATCATTCACTTCATTCTACCATTTACTAAGAACTTTCTTGGTCTATGTTTCTGCCCTTTTTACCTGAGGAATATATTCTTTCTTTACGCACCTATCATTTCCCCAGACCTTGGTTTCTTGAAATATCGGTTATCACTTGTCTACTACCTTATTTTGGTACTGTTCTAACTTAACAACTTCCTTTTTGACTCTCAATAACTTCACTTGTTCATTCTTGAACTACATTTATAGGTCTCATCTCTTTGATCTCTCTTTACTATTCTTTTATATCAACTCGTCTTCTATACTCGATTGCATGCTAGAATATCTTCTCTTTATTGATTTTCATACTATGGTAAACTTATTTTCTTGGTTCTATATCATACTACACTTCTGTCACTACTCACTTAGTATTTCCTCTCCTATTTGTTGTTGCACCTTGATAATTTCACTTTCAATGCTTGTATTAGATAACCTTTTTATTTTCTCTTCTGCTTCGTTCTATAACTTAAACTGCTATGGGTTATATTTATGTCCCTTTATTCAAAGGATATTTGTTCTCATACGTCCTGGATTATTCTTAACACTATCCTCTCACATTCTTATCGCATACTTAACTAATAATACTTCTCTTTGTTGCCTTATCTAATAGCTTCTCTTTAAATCACTTACTTAGGCTAACTTTTCATTTCTTTTTATTCTGTTTTGCTGCTATTAGTAAGAATCTTGTGTCTCAATCATTTATCACTATACTTATGCTTGCTTTTGGATTATCTTAAGGTTACGCTCCATGTCCATCTTTGTTACCGATGTCGATCGAGAGTTGGGAATGTGGGTACTTGTCTTGAGACTCTTCTGTTACGACGATTCGGTGACACATACTTTTTTCCTAAGACCCTCGTGTATACTTGTCTGGTGTCTTTTCCTACACTGAGTTTTACTGCTAAAACTTATCTGGCTTGCCTTCTCTAACCTTACTCATACAAATCGTTCTCCATGATCTTTTTTACTTCTAATATCTTTACTTCCTTGAGGGTTCCTTGTTTCTATAAAGGTTTTCACACTTATCTCCACTTATTTTAGTGTTGAACCTTCCATTTTTCAAATTTCTTATCTATGATTCTTGGGTTCATTGACCTAGTTATTGAGCCATCTCGTGATTTGTCTAATCTATCAATTGCTTTCTCTTACTGGTTTTTTTTCTTTACTAGGCTATGGATCCCACAACTATCATCGATTCTTTATTCTATTTTTTCTCATTATGTTATCTTCGTGCCGAATACACTGAATTTCCTTATTACTCCTCGCGTTTCTCATACCATTTGCATGTCTTATTTCCTTACTATACTCCCTTTTTCTAAGACTAACGGTGTGTCATTCATCTATTTGTTTCTTTAGATCTAAACTTTATGTTCTTTGCTATAAACCTTGATTTGATCGTTTTATTCTATTGTCCATACTGGTACTCTTATCACTTCTTAAATATCTCTAGCTTTATAGGTCTTTTATTATATTCTTTTATGGATCTTTATTGACTCGGGCTTATCTGTGGGTTCTGCGACATTTGCTTAATTTATGAACTTCTACTAGTCTAACAAGCCTTACTCTAACTTACCTTAATATTTGCGCTACCCTGGGTTTTTTTCTTTATATCCTCGAAACTTCCTTGATCATTCTTCTAGGTGGTCTGCCTCTCAAGGTCCTTTCATTTATTGAAATGGACTCCCGTTGGGTTTTCTTATGGTCATCTATACTCATGCTAATAGGAACTTCTTACATCTCATTGGTCATCTTCTTTATGCCTAGGGGAGCTTTTTCACCTTTGTTCTAGTACTTTATGTCCTGTTGGAGTCTATTTCTCATATAGGATAGGTATGAGATAGACTTTATCAGGATACTTCCTTAACTGGTATCTTGAAGGAGTGATGATCTGGGTAGGTTGAAGCCTTATCTATTGGATCCCTTATCCAGGGGGGACTAACTGTTGTTTCAATCGTCATTTATCTTGCTTGCCTACAGGCCTAGGTTCAAAAAATCTAAAATCTCTATATTTCTATGGCATTCCGTATCCATTAGAAGGTTCCATGATCGACCTTGACTTTCTTACTTCTTCTATCTTATAGCTGTCCTTGATTATTCGGGGAACTTGCTACTTATACGAAATGATTCGAGAATATTAAATCGACTCGGAGGAATTTTTCTGAGGAAGAAAGGTATCTCGCTTGAGGGAAAGAACCTTTACTTAGATCTATTCGACTTTTTATTCAGCTTTAGTCTTGCTACACTCTTCTTCACTACAAGCTCTTGTATTTATCATTTATTATCTAAGTTCGTGTCTCTGATTCTTACTACTCTAGGTTTGGCATTTCCTTATATATCCGCTTTTGTACCTCAGTCTCTATTTGCTTATGATTATTTGGATGTCTACGTCTTGTCTTTTACTTCTCTTTCTAACTTTTACTTTTTCTTTCTATTTTCCTTAGTGGGTACTTATGGGACTTTGTTACCTATAGGGAATACTTGAAGATCATTAGTTCGACTTGAATGAGTGTTTTGAGAAAGGAATGGATCTTGATTCTAGGCACTCTATTACTTTCTCGGGCATTTTTTTTATTCTCTTGTATATTCTTGGGTAAATATCCTCAAAATCTCTCTGCCTTATTCCATCTCTTTAATATTCTTTATCTCTGGCTAACGATACTTTGATGCATTCCTTTTTGCTTTCTTATAGCTTTCTTTTCTCATTTCCCTGATAACCTTTCTTAAAATCCTACTGTCTGGTTCCATAGCTCGTTTATTGTTATGGTATTAGATCGTTATAACTTCAAGAAGATTTCTTAACTTGTATCTTAAGTGTAATTGTTCTTACGAGGAATACTATTGAAAGATCTAAGAAGGCTTATTAACTTGTGTATAAAACTTTAAGGACGTACTCGAGGATCAGATACTAGAGATGTAGTGCCTCACATACGAGTATCCCAACATATACCAGACCCATCACTCTACCTACTGCAGTCACCGACTCCCTAGACCATGCTCTGATACCATCTTTGTAACATCCATGATTTGGGAGATGTTACCGGCAGGGGATAGCAGTACTAACCCCATAAGCCTCTGACCATTTAACCATAGTAAGAACTAATATACTTTTCTTTATATGACTATACTTGTGTGAGACCGTAGCCCAACTCAAGAATAAAGAAAACAAACTCAATATTAATTTATGTATTTAATATTAAGCGTTTTAGAATGACTACATACGACCACGACTTATACAAGACTCATACTTGACTATAATTGGACTGTCGCTATGTCTCTTACTCATACTGGTGGACTTCATCCCTAGTGACTGCATCAGTATCCTTCCTCCCGAGCTCCTCCTTCGAGAATCCTGCAAAACATAAAGACTGGAGGGGGGATTAGATCATTATACGATCTAAGTGAGTGGACTAAAAATGAAAAACTATTATAAAAAAATTTGGTTCTAAACCGAAAACTCCTGAAATAGTTTTATAAGAAAACAAGTTTATGCTTCAAAATTCTGAATCTCTTATAAAACTGTTGTTTCTGAAAACTTCGTCTTTCTAAAAACTGCTTTTGAAACTCTGGTTTCTGAAAATTTGATTTTCTGAAAACTATTTACTGAAAATCTGCTATCTGTGAATTGCTATGTGTCTGAAAACCGTGACGTATGAGGGCGTTACGTATCGCCATCCCCCCATACGCCTAACTGTAGCCAGCAGTGCAAATCCATGACTTTGGGGCATTACGTATCGTCGTCCACCAAAGCATGCCACTACTGTCTCTGAAACTAGTGGTCTTGGGGCATTACGTATCACCGTCCCTCAAGCCACATTCTAGAACTGGGGTGCGAATCTATGCTACCACCTAAGCTCTGAACTAGAGTCCAAGTACACGAACCTATGCCGTCATCATGGCTCTGAAACTAGGATCTAGGGGCGTTACTTATCGTCGTCCCCCTAGTCCTCTACATGTGAACCTGTCTCTATCCGTCAATTCCAAGCTGTATCAAGTTGCATACTGGGGTGAGTTTTTGCCTCATGCCCCGAAAAACATAAAAATCATACTGGAAATATCTCTTTTCTTAATCACTTTCATCTGAAAAATAACTGTAGATAAATAAAGGCTAACACCTTATGTGCTGGAAAAAGTAAGTCTGAATTTATAAAGAACAAATAAATCAATAAATAAAATCAACTTAAAGAAAGAGGTGTCCACTCACTGATTTAGAATCTGGCTGGTACTAGAGCCCTTGTCGAAGGAGATTGCGGTTTTTGCGGATAATCTATGATTGGGAACTTAATTATCATAATCTTAGTAGAATAATCTCCGATACTTTAGCACGTTTAAGATATAACCATAAATCTATATACACGAGGCTTATGACGATCATAATATTAATATAAGATATGTATTCAAACTGATACGAGACCCTAAGGGTGGTCTCTAACACGCTAAGGTGGAACTGGGGGTTTAGAACTGATTTTGGGGAGATTATGTGTCTTGCATAGCGCCGCAAACCCTTACGCGTCGCGACGCGCAACGCCCAATTTCCAGTCACCATTTTCCTCTTACGTCATACTCCTTCTTATGTCGCGACGTGACCTAGGTTTCCAGGATTCTGTTTTCTTCTTCCAATTTCATCCAAAGCTTAATTTATTCAAATCCACTCCATATCAATGCTTCCATACTACAAACCAATATACAATACATCATCTTACACTCCATTTAACATTCATCAATCTTCCATTACATCAATAGTCAATTTTTAATCCTTTTTATGCACTTTACCAAATCATATCCAAACTTAACAAATTGGGGTTTATCAATATTTCTATTGTTTCAAAACAAAAATCATACAATCATCATCTCAACTCAATCACCAACACATAACAATCATCCAACACCTCTATTCTATCATCATACTTCTTTAAAAATTAAAAATCAAGTATATGGGTCAAATCTTTTTACCTCATTTGTTGGATCTTCTTCATCCTCCATGGTTGATTCCATCTTTCCTCTTCTTTTCTTTCTTTTCCTTCTTCTTTTCTTTCTTTTCTTTCTTCTTCTTCTTCTTCCCTCTCCTTCTTCTTCCCTATTCTTTTCTCACGACTTCTTCTTCTTTTTTTCCAAATTTTTTTGTGATGAGTGAATATTGAACCCTTTATATAGTGGGGGTGCCTTAGATATTTGGAAATTTGTGGAAAAGTGTAGAGAAATATAGAAAGTTTGAGATTTTTGCATTTGACCCCGAAATCACTATTCATTCAAATTTGACTCGCATTTTTTACCAAATTATTGTCCGCATTTGGGAAACTATTAAAAGATGAAGTTGTAGGTCTCGATCTCAGCTTTCTGACGATATAAAATTCATAAAAATCGGAGATCGTATGAAAAAATTACGCCCCAAATACCATGGACGGTGCAAAGGAAATACGGTACAGGCTCGTCCCGGGACTTCAAGAAATTTACCGATTGTCCCCAAAGTCATTCCATGAGCATATTTAAGTCCCAACATAATTTATTTTACATGTTTTCGTCCCGCACGTAACAGTATTACTGTAGGCAGTAGTAAAAACTACCGGTCGTTACATATATATATACACGAATTTTTATATGTATGAGATGATAAGATATGTATGATTTTAGTATATAAGATTGGTAAAGGGAATAAGTTATGATTTCTGAATTTGTATTAGCATATGTATGTGTATGTTATTTAAATATGTTTATTATTGACCCATACATACGAATTATTAGTTTAGATGTTGGATTGGTTAAGTGTGGTAAGAAATGAATATAAGCTAAGTCTTTCCTGAATGGATATGTTTAATTGATAAGTTTTCGTACTAAATATTTCCAGATAAAATTCAGAAACTAAGTGCGTTGATCGATAAGCAAAAGAATGAGGATTGTTAAAGATTTATTATTTGAATTGTAGTTATGTGTATTCATATGATTGAAATATATGTGAGTATATGAGTATTTGGATGATGAGTTGGATTGTTTGTCATGTATGTGATTGTGTATGAGAAATCGTGCGGCGAGTTCGTGTTAAGTCATATGTGTGCATGTATATATTCTTGATTGATCGATAACTCTATGTTGTAGTAGCCGAGCTAGTTAGGAATCCATTGGGAAGGCATTCATCTCATACCTATTCTAAAATAGGTAATGAGTCACGTACGAGCATTATATATATAAGCAAGCCATTTATATGTATTATTTGGTTTTGAGTTCTTTATGTTTTGACTGTTATGTATGCTTCGTTGTTTTTTACACGATGATTGTATGTATGTTTGAGTGTATGTGTGTGAATGATAGATCCTGTGATATGTATGGATTGTGTATGTTTGCATGGAATAAAAGAATGACCTGAAAACTGGTGTGACCATAAGATGTTATAAAGTGTATTTGTTAAGTTTGTTATTATATATACGTATATTGTGAAATAAACTGAATGTGTTTGTAAGCTTCTGGTGCTTGACGTGTCTCCAAGTAAGAATTTTGAAAATTAGATTTGCATGAATGAAAAAGAATTGAGCTATGGTTTCTGAACTGATATGTGTGAATGCGTATAAGTCATGAATGTTAAGCTATCATAAGATTCTCGGGATTAAAGAAAGTTTGTTTGACTTACCGATTTGATAATATTTCAAAGACGTTTATTCATGGTAAAATATAAACGTATAACTTCATGTTTCATATGATTGAAATGGATTCGATGTTAAATTATGTACTCTGTGATATTCAAAATTTTACTTTGTATGCTTTAGATGTTTGCTTATTAGATTAGCATGTGTAAATAATAAATGATAATAGAAAGTTGATAAATCTGAACTTGTAACAACTTGGTAATTCTGAAATGCTGCTGATATGCTTGACTTATATGTTTTGTTTGTAGTATGAGCTTGGTTACTTACTGTGTTTTATAACTCACAACAAACCAATTTTCTAATTTTGTAGGCTGGCTGCCATATGGGTCAACCACTTCTACTTTGAAAGCTAGGCTCTAGAAGAGGATCATCCAAGTTGTAGTCACCCTCGCAAGTGTTCTGGGAAAAGTCTGAGAGATTTATGATATAGGGTTAATATGTTATTGGTCGTGTTGAGCACACTGTTTTGTATTTATTAATTAAAATTTTTGATTGCATGTGATGTTGTGGGCACGACACGGAACCCTTAAGTGTTGATTTTGATCTTGATTGTTTTGTGCGGACCTGAGGTCATGTTGAGTAGGTGATGTCTTTTTCAGGTTTCGTTTTGATACTGGACTTTATTCCAGGTTGTCCGGTTTTAGAATACATCATGTCCGATTTTCTATAAATTTGGAGGCTTATGGAGATGGATTAATCCTATCACCTGCCAGTAGTATCCTACTTCTGGCGGTATATTACATCAAATATATTGGCACTTGAGCACTACTCTGTTAAGTGAACCTTATAATATTTTTAAATATATATATATATATATATATATTTTTTCCAAATTTTAATAAAGCATAAAAGCATTTTCTTTAATTTATTGACATTTTCAATATATTAAATCCAAAATAAAAATTTAATGTCAATTTTAAATTGTATATTAAAGAGAACTAAAATTGGAGTCCATCATCATAAACGGTGTCGACAATAGAGAACAAGAAAGAGGCGCATGGGAACCACACGTTGATGAGTGGTAAATGTATCATTATTTCCCACTCATTTAACTTAATATTTTGTATAGTTTCTTGAGTTTTGTGAATATTTTGATGTGTTTTGCATTATTTTGTAGATAAATAAAGTTTCAGGATATTTTGGAGGTGATTTTGGGCCAAAGCAGTGAAAATCACACAAAAAGGGAAAAATGGTCATTTAGCGCGTCGCGACGCGCTGCCCACATCATGACGTCTAACGTGCGCCGCTTCATGCTAACATGCGCCGGGGACACGTGTCAGAATCTGAGAAGTTTGACTTTACTAACGTGCGCCGACTTCGCTAACGTGCGCCATGTCACGTGTCAACATCACAGCCGATCATGCTAACGTACGCCATGCCACGTGTCATCATCCTACGAAGCCAATAATTGCCATCGAGCCTTGTTGCCATGTGTCACTCCATGTCATCACCACGTCAGCAGAAGACCGAGTCAACATTGCAAAGTCAGCGCCATGTCATCATCAACCAATCACACCATGCCACGTGTCACAATCCTACAGTGCCGACAATCACTTTCGCCACGTGTCGCCACGTTACTGCCACGTCAGCTCAATTATTGAGTTAATCATCCATATCGCCACATCATCGGATAAGAGTCTCGGTGGACCAACCAGAGCATGACACGTGTCCCGTTGCCACGCGGAAATGTTGTCACGTCGTGACGCGCACAGCCCACCGAGGCCAATAAATTCAGCTCAAGATTTCAGTTTTAGATGCACCTTCCTCTCTGAATTCTCTGATGTAAATAAGAAGTTTGTATCTAATTTTCCTTAAATTTCAGTTTTGTAATTACTTTTTAGTTACTCTCTATAATAATAATTTACTTTCTTTACTTTTTCAGTTTTTACTATTCAACTATGAGGAGGTAACTTCCCCCTGCTAGGGTGAAAGGTAAAACTTTTATTACTGCTATTTAAATTAATCTCCCTTAATTATAATATATTCACTACTTAAAATTTGACTTAACAAGGATACCGCTATATTGGTTGGTTGGTAATCAATTATAAACTGGTTTTAATTTGACTAAGCATGGATACCGCCCGGTTGGTCGGTTGGTAATTTACCGCCTATATGGCTGGTTTATGGACAAATATTTATACCACCTTTATGGCAAGTTGGAATTAACTTAATCAGGTTACCGCCTATATGGCTGGTTGGTAATATTATCACAAGTTAATATATTATATTAACGGAGATATCTAAAATAGTAGTGGTAAAAGTAGATCCTTTAACCTTAATATTTTATTTTATTGTAATTTTATTTTTCAGTATTTACTTTACCACATTTACTTTTCAGCATTTTACTTTATGTCTTTTATTTTTAAGTTTTTACTAGCCCTAGTTATGTGTCGGAACTAAGTTAGTTATCTTGGGTTGTGATGAATTTTAATATCACCGGTTTATAAGGGGTTATTTTATAGTTTAGGCAATTTAAAGGTTTACTTATTAAGTCTTAAGCTTAATGCATCTTGTTAAATGACCATTAATAAGATTAATCTGGTAAATCTAAAATAAACTTGACAAAGGAATTTAGGTTTCAGCCTTAGACTTAGTAGCCCACGATATTCTTTGAGGATAGATAACCCTTTAATAGATTTCCTTACAGGATAGACATATATCTGTCGGGCGGGGGTAGCTATAATTGGAACTTAAACTTAATGAATCCAGGTAATTTGGTTGACATAGACATATGGTTCAATTGGGTTAAACATGGTATTTGCATCTGACCATCGACAGAGGCTTTTGCATAATTTCGTGTTCCAGGTTAGTAAACCGATATATTACACAAACATGAAATAACCACTTCATCTTTACAATGATATTGGAAGAAATCACAACCCTTGATAGTTTTATAAATTTGAATTTTCCTCAACCTACTTTTGCGCAATTTTATTTACTTGTTTTTAAATTTAAAATCAATCAATTAATCTGTTAGATACTAGTAATCATTTGGCCTCATAAAAATTGATAGCTTAGGTTTTAAGTCATCGTGTGATCGATACTTTTTATACTACTTAAATGATATGTGTGCTTGCGTTATACGCGTGTGATTTTGCACCGGTCAAGTTTTTGGTGCCATTGCCGGGGACTTATTTATCTTTCACTATTAGTTTTGGGGTTAGATACGTTACTTGTATCTAATTTCTTTTCACTTATTATTTTTGTTTTCTTGTGTTTCAGGTTCTCTGAAACTACATGAGATGAACCAGAAGCTTTGAACTCCGACCGCTTGACCCAGAAATTGAAAGAACCATTAGACAATTGAGAAGGGAAAGGCGAGAAGGCCAAAAAGCTTTAGTCAACATGGAACCTGAACCTTTGGAAGTTGGACCACCAATACCTATTCGAGACAAAACCATTCCGGTGTTTAACGGCTTCATTTAATGTATTGTACTTCCTCCTTTACCAGCAAATGCGTGTGACATCAAAACATGCATTCAGATGATTCAGCAGTCAGTGTAGTTTGGGGGGAAAGCAACTGAAGATCCTAATACCCACATCAGCAACTTCCTGGAAGTTTGCGGCACTTTCAATTACAACCGAGAAGCTGAAGAAGCAATAGGTGTTTAAATATGACGTATAAGGCTTCTGGTACATCCCTAAGTTATGGCATTGTTCCTCATATGGTTCCCTCGTCTCACCATATATTGGACGCTCTTGGGGTTCTAGGTGGCCGACTGAATGTATAGTCTTCCTATCTTTGGCTTGTAAGTCTCCTATCTGTCTAGTTAATAGCTTAACATGTGTCTTAAGACTATCCTTTTCCCTAAAGTTGTGTAGGCTTTTGCTATTAGAATTGTGTGTCCTATCAATGTTATCCAAGGCATTTGGTCCAGTCCATGTATGAGATTTCTTAGCTAGGTCATCTAAATACTCGAATGCCTCATCAGGGTCTTTTCTTATAAACTCACCATTACATATTGTCTCCACGAACTGGCGCTCTCTAGGGGTTAGACCATCATAAAAATAACTTACTAAACGCCAACTCTCATAACCATGGTGGGGACAACTAGCTAACACCTCCTTATACCTCTCCCACATTTGATAATGGGTCTCATTGTCTCTTTGGGAGAAGATGGAGATTTGTCTTTTCAGGGCATTCGTCTTATGGTGCGGGAAGTATTTATTGAAGAATTCCTGAGTCATCTCGCCCCACGATCCTATTGACCTAGGTCTTAAAGAGTACAACCATCCCTAAACCCTAAAGTCTATGTGTGGTGCATTAGGGGGGAACATTATACACGAAGGTGTAGCTGTGCGAGTTGGGTGGAGGTACTCTTCAAGAGTCCATCTGGTCTCTCGTATTCACTCATGTTATGTGCGCTAGACGCGGATGGTGTAGAAAAAGGATTTTTAAATGTGTTCTCAGAATCTGAGCTTTCTTCTTCAGTCCTAACAAATCTACCAAATATATCTCTACGTCTAGACATGTAATTGAAGCTCAAATAATACGGGAAACAGGAAAAAAAAAGTATATAAATAACTAAAATGAATACTAAAATAAAATTACTAGAAACAAAAATAAAAAGAACTAATTAAAAATAAAAATCTAAACAAAAATTAAATAAATTAAAATAAACTAAATAAGCAAATAGTAACTAAAAAAAAATAGAACGAAGTTACCACTTCGTTGTTGAACAAGCAAACCTGCTCCTTTAAATTGTAAACCGTCTCCCTGGCAACGGTGCCAAATTTTGATTACGCCCAAAAATAACTTGCGGTTATCGCATTATAGCTGGGGTGTCGATTCCTCAGAGAGATGGTTAGAGGAACTAATTTACTCAAACAAAAACGTTAACGGTAACTTAATAGAATAGAAAGATAGAATCGGTAATTAGAGTAAAGATAAATAAAATAATGAAAAGATGATAAACGATATCAGCAGAGATAACAGCAAAGCATCGGGAATCCCTCTTGCATCAAACTCTTATATTTAGTTATTGATTCATTTTATTACACAATTGAGGGTTTCACATCCCAAACCAACAATTGGAAGATATTCAATTCTATACATATTCAAATTCTAAGGTAATTAATGATTATTTTCTCTATGTTAACAACACACAAAAGTCATCGTTACGAGTTATCTAACGTCGACAATATACCATCAGGCAATACTGCAGCAGAAGATCAACACGCAAAACAACTTTACCAGTCACAATTAAATTTGCAAACCACACATAGAAGAAGCATGACTGGATCTATATGGGATTTGACAAAACATAATTTCTAGGCTAAATAATCGGAAGATAATAAAGAACAATAACATCAATTTTATTAAACGATTAAAAGGTACTCGTAAGAATCAAAAACATAAATAATAAAAGCCAACACAAGAGTTCATCCCTAGCTTTGCCTAGGAGATTAGTTCTCCATAAAAGAAATAAAGATAGCCTGGGATTGGAGAGACATGTCGTTCTGAATTATCGCTGCTCCGTATCCCGGCTTTGCGCTTTGATTTCTTTCTCTCTGGGCTCGCGGCCACTGCTTCTCTGCTTTCTACATTTTCTCAATTATGCGCAGCTCTCTGTTTTTGTTTCTTTGTTTCTTGCGCAGCTTGCGCTGCTAGCCCCCCTTTTTCTGACTTTGCATCGCTTTTTATAATTAATTTGATCCCTAATATAATTTGGGCCAACATGTGCTTGCCTCTCCAATTTCATGCTTTCCTTTTTTATTATGCGCCCACACTGCCCTTTCTGTTTTTGTTTTAGTGCGCCACTTAAACTCTTTTGCATGCACCCTCTCTTTCTTGTTTTATTTATGCTGCGCACTCAGCCCTTTGCTTTATTGTTTAATGCTGCTTCCTTTCCTATATAATGCATGCATAGCCCTAAGTTGCCTCACGTTGAAACCCTAATATCCACGTCACATGCATGCATATTCACATTGAAACCCAACCAACTCTATGCTTTTATTCTTCACGTGGCTTTGTTCTTTTAATTCCTACAATGATAATTAGAGAAATTACTAAATTAACTTAAATAATCAATATAATCAAAATTAATATAATAATAATAATTATATAATAAGATATGGAATATACTGCTAATTACTTAACAATAAACCAGAATAAATGATGTTTCAAAGTGCATTTTCGTGCGCTTATCAGCAGTGAAACAGTTCCACAGATGGAGTAAAAAGAAGCAAAGGAAAAAGACCAAATCACTCCACCTCCACCTTTTCCACATCGTCTTCAGAAAAACAAACTGGACAAGCAGTTTGCTCGATTCTTGGAGATTTTAAAAAAGATGCACATCAACATCCCATTTGCAGAAGCCTTAGAAAAAATGTCCAGCTATGTCAAATTCATGAAAGACGTTCTTTCACGAAAATGGAGATTGGGAGATTACGAGACAGTAGCATTATCAGAAGAATACAGCGCTATCATTTAGAGGAAGCTTCCCCCAAAGTTGAAAGATCCTGGCAGTTTTACCATTCCTTGCATCATAGGAGAGCATAACTTCGGTAGGGCTTTGTGTGATCTAGGTGCAAGTGTTAACTTGATGCCTTTTTCTATTTTCAGGAAATTGCAGATTGGAGAAACAATGCCTTTTACTTTATATCTTTTATTTTTAAGTTTTTATTAGCCCTAGTTATGTGTCAGAACTAAGTTAGTTATCTGGGGTTGTGATGAATTTTAAAAGCTCATGTCTGGTTACATTTTCTAATTCGCACGCTCCTCCCAGGTACTTACGTCACTGTAGACACAACATTTTTGTATAAGCCCGATGATGAGTCTCGTATGGAGGTACTACCTGAAAAGTTACGGAAGTTGCGAAAAGCGAATGCCAGAAGGAAGGAAAACCTCTATAATTAACACCTCATTGGATTCAGACTCACTAGCCAGCCTCGGATTCGCTCAGCCGCTATTTCAAACCTTAGCCTTGGACAAACCCCCAACACTTGCAACCGGCCCATTACCTTTCAACCCACACGCCCAAGGCCCATGCAATCCAGCATGCACACCCAAACCTTCCCAAATAGAGAAAATCTCATGTAGTTCACATGTCAAAATTCCCTCATCAACACTTTCCAATTTAACAAGATCTAATTTAACAAGATTTGGGATATTCTCATCACCAAATTTGTGAGATTGTGTTCCCAAAATAATTTAAGAAAATATCTCCCAAATCAATATGATTTATTTCCCTATTTGGAGATCCCTTCAAATCATCACAAAGGGAGGCTCCCTTGGGGGTGAAACAAACAAAGAAAAACCATAGGCGACCATAGACGGCAACATTACTTCTTCTTCTTCTTCTTCTTTGACGTGAACTCCCTCAAAATAACCTTAGCATCACCAAAAACAAAGACAAAAAAAATCAGCAACCAGCATGAGCTAAAACAACCAACCAGCGTGAGCCAAAACAACCAAACAGTGAACCAATACCAAGACCAAAATAGCAACCCCATCACCGAGAAACACAAACAATAAAATCACCAAAAAAACAACCTTCCAAACCGTGAAAAACAACCACCAAACAACCAGCAAAAATAACATTCCAAACCGTGAAAAACAACCATCCTAGAAGATAAAAAATAACCATCAAAAATAGCCCCAAAAATAACAGAACACAGCCCCAAAACAACCACAAAACAGCAGACGAAAATTGCAAAAAAAAACCAGAAAAATAGCAGCCTAAAAACTGCCAAACAGCAGCCCAAAAAATAGTGAAAATCGCAGCCCAAAAATAGTGAAAATCGCAGCCAAAAATAGCAACCAGCGAAACAACAAAAACAACAACCAGAAAATAGCAAAAACAGCAACCAATGAAACAACAAAAACAGCAACCAGAAATAGTAAAACAGTAACCAGAAAATAGTGAAACAGAAACCAGAAACAGCGAACTGGCGATCCTTCCGGCAAGGGCCTAACGCACTTCCGAGAAAGTAATTTAAAAGGTAAGACCTGAAGACACCCTTTACCATATTTATTTTATATTTCCGGACACTGTATATCTGGCTGGATGTGAATTACGTCCAGTCGGGTATGCGAAGTCCTACATCAAAGACGGCCAAATTTCTGGTCTCAATATTTTCCTCCTTCGGCATATTTTTATTTATTTTTCTATCTATTTAGTGTTATTTATCTTTTATTTATTTATTCGCTTTCATCGTTATTTTATTATTTCGCATTTAGTTTCGTTATTTATCTTTTTGTCTATTTATCATTATTATTTCTCCTTTATTTTATTTGTTCATTATCCGCATATGCATTATTATATTATTTCATGTCTATTTTTTATTTACATTGCTTTAATGATTAAATATGGTATTATCCTTTTGTGGTATATCGGATGGAAACCCAGACATAAATTCCGTAGTCGAATCTGAATGGACGGTAGTGCGGTCAGTACTTGGGATACAACTCCAGGTACTATTTCGAAAATACCCATATATGTGTGATTAACCCCCCTTTTATTCGCTATTTACTTATTGATACTTTTCCCGCTTTTGATTTTTTATTATAATTTTCGTCATCGCATCTCATACGTTGTGTTTATTTGAATTATCTTGCATAAACTGCATAAGAATTGGCTATACTATTGTGTGAACTCGTCCATTATACTGGCATAAGTAAGGGACCATTCCGAACCCAATGATTTGAGGTCTTCCCTTTCCAGGGGTGAGTGCAGCCTTAAACTTTTCCCAGTTCACACTAGGTGGCGACTCATTTATTCTCCGGTTTAGCCTAACAGTGTCATGGTCGCCGAGCATCATACGCATAGCGGTAAACCCCACTTCGCTCCTACAGATGGCGACTCCACTGGGATAGAGAATCGGCCCTGAAACAATGCCTTATAGTGTCTGTGGCTTTGGCTTTGGTTACCCAAGTCTCATATATTTTGCATACCCTTCTTACGCCGATGGCGTCATGTATCGTGAAGTCACTTTCACTTAAGTCGGCGGATCATTATATGATGATAACCATCACTCGTTTGCACGTACCTTAGGGTATAAAAAGGGCGCGCTCACTTGGTCGTTCGAACCCTTGAGTGGTGAGACCTAGTTGTGGGCAACCTTTCACCGATGAGAGCCTTATCGAAACCATTGTAAGCCCACATATGAACCATAGTTATATGTCCTATAGAAGCTACCCATATGCTTGTGTTTGGAACTATTATCATTTGGATCCATTTGGACCTCTCGTTATAGGATACGAACTTGTTGGGCCACTTAAATTGGGACAAGTTTGCATCTTATGGTAATTGGGCCAAAAGTTTTCAAAATGATAATGGGCCACCTTGTGTTTGGGCCCCCTATCATTTGAAGTTATTTAGCCACCTTATCGAAAAAGTGTAGACCTGTTGGGCCTTTTCAACTGGGACAAGTTTACACCTCGCGATAATCTGATTGAACACTTTAAAATGATAATGGGACAACTTGTATGAAAACCTTGATGGGCTTAGAAGGTCCAAACATGATCCGAATATGCCAAATGTATGAGTCCGATATCCACACTAGTTTTCATCTAGGAGGGGTACGCCTTGTTATGGCATATTTGTATACTTTTGGATATCTCCAAGTCCATCCCCGCCACAACCGTGATTACCAAGGGCCCAATTCGTCGTTTCTAGACAATGGCACGATTCCCATAATAGGCTTAGTCAATATTGTAAATAGGCGGTGATTGTTTTTACCGATGGAAAGGGAATGAAGTAGCCAAGGTTCACCCATATAGTGTAGGAGAGAACGATTTTGTGTACCCAACATTGGTGCATAAAATAAGCCATACCTAGGGCGGAAATGGACTTACCACGAGTGTGAGAGGAATAAAGTCGGAAGGATATATGCTGTTTTGATAACCACATACATCTCATGCATCTCATACGTCGCATGCATACACGCATCATGCTAACCCATTGTCTTTACAGCCATCATAGATATATGTTGGGTTAGAGAATAATGAAGACTTGTCAAAAAGAGGTTAGCAAACATGGATGCGTCAGGCAGTGAAGATTCCCACATGGATCAATTGGAGTCCAACATCACCAAAATTACGGAGTAACTATAAGCTTTGACCAACGCTATGGCCAGTCTGACAGTACCCCGCATAGTGGGAACATAAAACAATGAGAATGGAAGGCATGAGGAGCCCCCGAAAAGGGTAAGCGAAGAAATCCCTATTTTTGATGATGACATGGCTGAGTGTGCTGCATGAAGGATAGCCAGGTCTCGGTTAAAGCTATAGAAACTCAGAGAATAAGTAGAGTCAATTACTCGCAAGATAAAGGTAAAATAAGAAGATATGTTAGACTATGATGCGATGACTTTTGAAGAACAGCTACCTCCCCAGTTTAAGATGCCTGACAGGGCCAAGTTCAAAGGAAATGGAGATCCTAGGGTTCATCTCTGACAATATGTTTGAATGATGAGTTCAGTGGGTTTGTCGAAGCGTCAGGTGCAGAATATGTTCGGAATGTCACTAGAAGGGGCGCCCGTAGCATGGTATCATGCCCTGCGGAAAAAGGTCAGGGATGACTGGAGAGCATTAACGGAGGCCTTCTTGAACCAATATGTCACGGACCTGAAGATAGACTTGTCGCTCTGTGACCTATAAAACACCAAACAAATGCTAGAGGATAACTTCAAAGATTATGTGAATCGCTGGAGAAGCCAGCTCTTGGAGATACAGACATGACCCTTGGAGAAGGACCAGATTAAGATGATCATTAAGGGCACCAAACCTTCCATTTATAACAAGATGAGAAGGATGACCTCCATGATTAGCGACTTTTGACAGTTAAGAGAAACTGTCATTGGTATCGAGGAAGAGGAAGCCGAGAATAGAAAGTTTTATGGCTAGAATAGAAAGACCATTGGAGGGCATTCAGGGACCATACCCGCTCATTCTGAGGTCGCCGCTATCAGAACATGCGATTCTCCAATTTTGGTAGACCTTTGTCAAAGGTATTTGAAGAGATGGAGAGGCAAGTACTCCTAAATCCCTTAGAACCTAAACCACATCCAAATCATGTGCCACACTACCTCGACCTAAATATATACCTGCATCCGCCTTAGGAATTAGATCCAAAACCTCATTGACACCAATAAGATACCTGCCCAGAAAAAGAACAACCCAACACACATAGAAACCTTCTACCCACTTACATGATCAACTCCGGCCTACCTGAAAGCTTTGTCCTTCAAACTCTCAACCACCAAGCTTTTTGCATGGGAATATGGGACATCAGTAGTGAAGATGAAACAGAGCAGATGAGAGATTCCTGGGAAAACTTCTCGAGCAGTGATAAAGAGGAGGTTGCAAAAGAGGAAAATAAATGGGAAGAAGAACTACTGCAGTTGAAGAATCTGACGCTCAAAGGAAGCAAGAAGACGGAAGAAGACGAGACTGTAAATTAGGAAGATGTTTATTTTTCTGACTTATTTAATTGTAATCCTGCATTTAATAATCATAAAGACATTGATTTTGCTTACTTATTCGAGTCTTTTCCTGTTAGTCTACATCATAACACGCATGACATAAGCATATTTGACATTAACTCAACAAAGACAAATGCATGTAATCTTGGTACATGTGCAAACCCCAAGGAAATTTTAATTGCAAGTGACATTACCTCTGATGAGGGGAGAGAATTAGAGAGAATATTAATAAAAATGCAAAAGTATTCGCCTCGTCCTATGAAGACATGCCATGAGTGGACATAAGTATTGCCCAACACATGATACCAACTTATCCGAACATGAGACTAGTAAAATGGAAGCTCTGAGGAATGAGGCCAGAATGGGCCGAAAGGTTAGGGAAGAAGTCAAGATACAGATAGAAGTAGACCCTGAAAAGATCAAGGCAATTACCAATCTAACATTGGTATGTCAGCCCATCTTCAAGCTATTGAGGAAAGACCATGTGGAGTGGAATAGGCAATGTCAAGAAGCCTTTGACAAAATCAAAGAATACTTGGATTAAAACGCTCAGGCAAGCCCTTGCTGTTGTATTTGACCATAGAACCCGAAGCGCTGTGGGCGATGATGTTATAGGCAAATGAGACAGAGGTGGAACATTCAGTCTACTACCTCAATAAGAAGATGCTTCCGTATGAAGCCCGCTAAAAAAGGAAGGAAGTCAGAGCTTTTCTTGGGAAAATCCAGTATATAAGTCGATCCATTGCCAAGCTAACATCAGTATGTGAGCCCAACTTCAAGCTGATGAGAAAGTACCAACCTGTGGGGTGGAATAGTCAATGTCAAGAAGCTTTTGACAAAATCAAAGAATACTTGGATAAACCGCCCATCTTGAAACCCAAGGCAGGGCAAAACTTTGGTGTTGTATTTGGCCATAGAACCCGAAGCGCTGGGGGCGATGATGGTATGGGCCGATGTGGAAGTAGAGATACAGTCAATGCGAGTAATAGCAGAGGCAGAATTGCCTGAGGAAGAGGACTGGGCAGCAGTGGTTCGAACAACTTGCATTACTTGATGAGAAAAGGATAAAGGCTTTGTACCACATGCAGCTATACCATAAAAGGTTGGTCAGGGCATTCAACAAGAAGGTATGTCCCCCAAGATCAGAGAAGGTGATCTAGTGCTCAAGTAGTCGAAGCCACTGATAATGGACCCAATGGGAAAATTCAGGCCCAATTTGGAATGTCCCTACCTAGTCAAAAAGGTGATGAGGAATGGGGCAGTGAGACTGTTAGATTTGGAAGGGAACGAGTTCACCTAGCCCTTGCAATATAGTTTATTTCCTACATATGTACTAAGAAGTAATGCAAACGTCTTTATTGATATAAATGTTCAAGATGTTTATAGATTGCATAAGTTCCAACTAACCGGGAAAGATAGAGTCAAGTGATTACAAAAATAACGTCTTTTGTTTCTTAGATGCTAGACCAAGGTCATGAGATATAGGAGAAGAACTCCAAGAATGGAGAGAAACCTCGAGAAGAGGACGAACAGAGAGCCTCGAGAATGAGAACATATCTAAAAAAAGAGAAAATAAAAAATGAAAAAAAAAATTAGAAAAAATAGAAAAAAAAATTTTAGCTCGCTGAGTTGAAAACCTGAAAAAGCGACTCAGGCAAGATTGAGCAATCTGCTAAGCTGAAAATCCGAAAGGAAAACTTAGGCAAAAGATAGAAAGGACCTACAAATCAATGAACGAAGCACAAGGCAGTACCTTTTTCGCATCCTCAGAATAGCAAAGGAAAGCTTCGGGAATCGGAAGATCTGATTTTCAGTATCCGAGAAGGGTAGTAAGTGAAAAATGCAAGCAGAAAATGGTAGCAAACTCCTCAGTGAGAGGATATATTTCAAAATCTGGGAATCGAAGACATGATTTCCAGTATACCAAAAGGATGAGGCCGCTTTCAAGAATGCGTAATCTACTTTGACCCGCCGCAGGTAGCAAAGAGTAGAAAGCCGAGCCAGGTCTGGGGATATGACCAGTCCACCACCCTGCAAATAAAGGGACACAACGGGACCTTGAGCCGTGAGACCAAAGAGAACTGAACAATCACTATAGGAGAATTGGCCGAAAGAAACTGTCAGCAGGCCAATGGGGTGCCCAAATGCCAAAAGGATTCCTAAAGGGGTGAAGAAAACCCTCTAACACATTGGATGCCTAACCGAAGATGACATCAAGCCAATAGGACGAAGAAAACCCATCGAAATAGGGAATGCATCCATGCATACATGTCGCATACACATAATTTTTGTTTTGTATTCGCAGGCTTTGAAGAAAAAGCGGCGACGACAAGCAACTCATCGAGAATGAGGATGAGCAAGCCGGGAATGGAGAACAACCTCAGGATGAGCACGAGCAACTCCTCGGGAATAAGGACGAGTAAGCCGGGAATGGCACTCTGGAAATAAAGAACAACCTCAGGAATGAGGACAAGCAACTCCTCGGGAATGAGGATGAGCAAGTCGGGAATGGCATTACAGGAATGAAGAACAACCTTATGAATGAGGATGAGCAACTCCTCGGGAATGAGGATGAGCAACTCCTCGGGAATGAGGACGAGCAAGCCGAGAATGGCACTCCGGGAATGGAGAATAAGCAACTCATTGGGAATGGGGACGAGCAAGCCGGGAATGGCACTCTGGGAATGGAGAACAACCTCGGGAATAAATCCTATAGATCAAAGCATCTCACCACCAATAGTTCGACAGTTCAGGAATAAATCATAGGGTCGAGGACACGTTATCAAAAGTTTCAGGAATGAATCCTAAGGGGCGAGGCCCACATTATCAACAGTTTGGGAATGAATCCCAGAGGTCGAAACACCTTATCATCATAGAAAAAACTCCTCAGTGGATCGAATAGTCAAGCAGATGGACCAAAATTCCATCACACATCACGGTTCGGGAATGATGCCCAGAGGTCGAAACACCTCACTGTCAGTTCGGGAACAAATCCCAGGGGTCGAAGCACCTCGCCATCAACTTAGTTCGGTAATGAAGCCCAGAGATCGAAGCATTTAGGAATGGTTCGGGAATGAACCGCAAAGATCGAAGTATCTCACACCCGGTGGTTTGGGAATGAAGCCCAAAGGTCGAAGCACCTCGCCATCAACTCAACTCAGTTCGGGAATCAAGCCCAGAGATCGAAGCATCTCACACCCAGGAATGGTTCGGGAATGAACCGAAGAGATCGAAACATCTCACACTAGGAATGGTTCGGGAATGAACCGTAGAGATCGAAACATCTCACACTAGGAATGGTTCCGGAATGAACCGCAAAGATCGAAGCATCTCGTACTAGGAATGGTTCGGGAATGAACAACAGATATCGAAGCATCTATAATAGGAATGATTTGGGAATGAACCGTAGGGTTTGAAGCATCTCACACTCGGTGGTTTGGGAATGAATTCCAGGGGCCGAAACACCTCGACATCAAATCAACTCAGTTCAGGAATGAAGCCCAGAGATTGAAGCATCTCACACTAAGAACGGTTCGGGAATGAACCATCTCACACTTGGAATGGATTCAGGAATGAATCCCAGAGGTTGAAGCACTCATAGATCGAAGCATCTCACACTAGGAATGGTTCGGGAATGAAGCGTAGAGATCGAAGCATCTCACACCTGGTGGTTCGGGAATGAAGCCTAGGGGTCGAAGCACCTCGCCACCAACCTAACTCAGAGATCGAAGTGACACAACAGGTAAGTTTGGAAATTACCGATGAACCAGGTAAGCAAAAATGCATGCATGACCTTGATAGGGTTGTCACTGTCACACATTGCACAAGCTCCATCAAAGTAGGGGCAACTGTAGACACTGTATTTTTGCATAAGCCCGATGATGAGCCTCGTATGGAGGCACTACCTGAAAAGTTATGGAAGTTGTAAAAAGCGAATGCCGGAAGAAATGAAAACCTCCAAAATTAACACCTCATTGGATTCATACTAACTAGCCAGCCTCAAATTTGCTTAACCGCTGTTTCAAACCTTAGCCTTGGAGAAACCCCCAACACCTGTAACCGGCCCATTACCCTGCAACCCATATGCTCAAGGCCCATGCAATCCACCATGCATGCCCAAACCTTCCCAAATAGAGAAAATCTCATGCAATTCACATGTCAAAATTCCCTCATCAACACTTTCCAATTTAACAAGATCCCATTTAACAAGATTTGGGATATTCTCATCACCAAATTTGTGAGATTGTGTTCCCAAAATAATTTAAGAAAATATCTTCCAAATCAATATGGTTTATTTCCTTATTTAGAGATCCCTTCAAATCATTATAAATTAGGGACTGAATCATCACAAAGGGAGGCTCTCTTGGGGGTGAAACAAACAAAGAAAAACCATAGGCGACCATAGACGGCAACACTACTACTACTTATTCTTCTTCTTCTTCTTCTTCTTCTTCTTCTTCTTTGACGTGAACTCCCTCAAAATAACCCTAGCATCACCAAAAACAAAGACAAAAAAAAAACAACAACCAGCATGAGCTAAAACAACCAACCAACGTGAGCCAAAACAACCAAACAGTGAACCAATACCAAGACCAAAATAGCAACCCCATCACCGAGAAACACAAACCACAAAATCACCAAAAAAAAAACCTTCCAAACCGTGAAAAACAACTAGAAAAAAATAACCTTCCAAACCGTGAAAAACAACCATCCAAGAAGATAAAAAAACAACCAGCCAAAAACCAGCAAAAACAGCCCCAAAAACAACAAAAAACATCCCCAAAACAACCACAAAACAGCAGCCCAAAACCGCAAAAACAACTAGAAAAGCAGCAGCCCAAAAACTGTGAAACAGCATCCCAAAAAATAGTGAAAACCACAGCCAAAAATAGCATCCCAAAAAATAGTGAAAACCACATCCAAAAATAGTAAAAAAAAAACAGCAACTAGAAAACAGCAAAAATAGCAACCAGAAAAAGTAAAAATAACAACCAGCGAAACAGCAAAAACAGCAACCAGAAAAAGTAAAAATAACAACCAGCGAAACAACATAAATAGCAACCAGAAACAGTAAAATAGCAATCAGAAAATAGTGAAACAGCAAGCAGAAACAGTAAACCAGCGATCCTTCCGTCAACGGCCTAACGCACTTCCGAGAAAGCAACATAAAACGTAAGACCTGAGGGCACTCTTTACCATATTTATTTTATAGTTCCGGACGCTACATGCCTGGCTGGACGTGAAATACGTCCAGCCGGGTATGCGAAGTCCTACATCAAAGACGACCAAATTAGTTTTCTCCTTCGGCATTTTCTTATTTATTTTTTATTTATCTATTTAGTGTTATTTATCTTTTTATTTATTTATTCGCTTTAATCATTATTTTATTATTTCGCATTTAGTTTCGTTATTTATCTTTTTGTCTATTTATCGTTATTATTTCGCCTTTATTTTATTTGTTCATTATCTGCATATGTATTATTATATTATTTCATGTTTATTTTTTATTTACATTGCATTAATAATTACGTATGGTATTATCCCTTGTGGTATATCGAATGGAAACCTAGACATAAATTCCGTAGCCGAATCTGAATGAACGGTAGTGCAGTCTGTACTTGAGATACAACTCAAGGTACCATTTCGAAAATACCCATATATGCGTGATTAACCCCCCCATTTTATTCGTTATTTACTTATTGATACTTTTCCCGATTTTGATTGTTTATTATAATTTTCGTCATTGCATCTCGTACTTCATAGTTTAATATGCTTTTATTATTTCTATTAATGTTTATGGATGTGCAAATTTGTGTTTATTTGAATTATCTTGCATGAACTGCATTAGACTTGGCTATACCATTGTGTAAAACTATCCATTATACTGGCATAAGTAAGGGACCATTCCAAACCCAACGGTTTGAGGTCTTCCCTTGCGAGAGGTGAGTGCAGCCTTAAACTCTTCCCAGTTCACACTGGGTGGCGACTCCTTTATTCTTCGGTTTTATCTCCCGTGGGCTACTCCGTACTCTCTACGGGCTGCGAGCTCAACAATGTCGTGGTCGCCGAACATCATAGGCATAGCGGTAAACCCCGCTTCGCTCATACAGTCACTTATGTCACTGAAGACTAGATGATCTTGATAATCTACTTTATGGAAGAAAAGTATATTGACATGGATGGCCAGATCTCCATTAATATTGTTCTCAATGCCCAATCTGCATCTACAGGCTTACTGTACGACTACCTCATCACCATATTTTGAGCTTAGGCCAAGGTGCCCATGGATTTCAGAGAGGATATTATTCCACCCACCATGACACTGACTGAGACTATCATTCAGAAGCTTTTTGCTGAGACGGATCTCGCAACCATCTCCTATCCGCTTGTCATCGGCTGTTAGCTCGGCAGTTAGCTAGGCCACTCACCGTATCACATAAATTAGACCGCCTCGAGAGCAACATCCAGGCACATGATGCCTAAGTTGATGAACACTAAAAGATGTACATTTATTAAAAGGAAAAATACTCATTTTATACTTGTAGTTTTATTAATCCCGTTAATTTAACATATTTGTAAAAGAATAATTAAATTTATGTTTTATGTATTTTTATTTTGATTTTTATTTATTATGTAGGTGAAATAATACTTGGATGCATAACTAGGAAAATGGACATGACATTTGGATTTTGGAGGTCGGAAACTTGAAAGGGCGCTATAACAGTGTACAATTTCGGAAATTCCAACTTTGAGCGATTTTTGTATTTTGGTCATAACGTTTTACTCCGATATCAAATTGAGGCAATTCTAGTTTTAGATGAAAAAAAACTCAAATATCTCCAACTTTATTGTTTGTAAGATTTTCTAGTTCTAAGTATTTAAAGGTCAAAATTGATAAAGAAGTCACGTGAATTGCATGTAATTTTAATTATTAGAAAATAAAAAATAAAAAATAAAAAATAAATTGATAAATAAATGTTGAAATGTCATAATCCATCTTTAGGTGGATAATGATAAATGTTTGCTACATGATCAACAAAAAAAAAAATTAAAAGTCAAAAAAAGAAAAAGAAAAAAATAAATTAGTAAAAGTTTATTGTTTGTTTCTTATTTGCATAGTTGTAATTCATAATTGAGGGATGAGTACTTCTATTATAAATAGAGGTGGTCACTTCTCATTTTATTCATGCTTCTTTCATTTCCCTCTTAAAGAATTTGGAAAAAGTGTCAAGTGTGTTTTATTTTTCAAGCTTTGTTGTAATGTTTTCTTTTAGTAATAAAATTATGTGTGTTTTTATTTAATACATGGGTAACTAATTTTATTTTTCCTGGGGTAAAAGGGTGAAACTTTTAATATCAGAGTATAAATTAATCTTACTGACATTATAATATATGAATTGTAATATGAAGACTAATCTTCTCTTATATTTATGGGTGTCTTGATTCGTTGTAGACAATCTCATCTTGGTTGGCACAGTTAATACTTCACTCCATATAATATGAAAGATTAATTTAAATCTAAACTAATAATTGACAAACTTTGTTACCGTATTTATGACTGATTTTATATATTTTGCATAATTGGTACCTAACTGGACTTGTTATAGACAAATACTATCATCGTCTTTCTAGCTGATTTTATTTATTTTCGCATAATTAATTCCTGATATAAATTAAATGGGTAATAATGATAATTTATATATTATAAAAAGTATGATTTCTTTATATTTGAAATATTAAGAGTTGATCTCATACACCCAGTATTTTAATTTATTATTACATTCATATTTAAAAATTTACCATCACTATAAACAATTTACCATTTTTATGTTTACTCAAATTTTTATTTTATTTTACTATATCTATTCCATGTGGATCGATCCCGGACTTACCGTATTATTTTGTTACTTTGACACTCTTATACTTTGGAGTAAAGAACCACTTTGTGAGTGTGTTAAATTTTTGGCGCCGTTGCTGTGGAATATAATTTGGTAGATAAAATAATAATTAAACATCCTTGTATTTTTTTCTTTCTTTTTATTTTTATTTTTTTATTTTGTATTTCCTTTTGTATTTTTTTTATTTTTTGCATCTCATTTGTTCCCTTTTGCATTTGTGTAGATCCGAGATGTCCTGATTGATCATAAATGAATCATGAACTCAAACATCCCGCATATAGACAAACCTTGTACTTAATTCTTCAAGGTTGTAGGAGACAAATATCTCAATTAAAATGGAGCTTGCATTTTGTCAAAGAATTTCTTGAACCATCTCCATTTAGAGATTCTTCCATAATTTGTTTTGAGAACCTAATTAGAGAAATTGAAATAGCTGAACGAGAAATTCAATTGAAATTTGAATTGACAAGAATCAAATGACATTTTTATGATCTAATCATTACATTTTTTTTCTTTTGTCATTTATTTTATTTTTATTTTTTCTTTCGCATGTTTATTATTTCTTCTTTTTGTAAGTATTTGATAAGTGCAGTTTATACTCACTTATTTCTATTTCTTAGCTTACTATTTTGTTAGATTACATAACATTTAATGTATTTGTAGTTTATTTTATGTCTTATTTATAGGAAGCATTGAAACATGGATCTTTGGGCATTTGTACGTGTTTTGGGACTATACGGACGCATCAGACGCACACGAGAAGAACGAAAATCGCAAAAATGAGACACCAGAAACATTATCTGGCACCGCGACGCCATTCTTTGGCATCAGACATAGTAACTTCCCGCAACTTTTGCACCGCGACACCAACTTGCCAGTGCCGCGGCGCCCCGTAGAGCCTAAAAGCACCAATTTTAGGGTTTTACATGTACAAGAACTCCAAGGCTTTATTATAAATACATAAGTTCGTCCAAGACCTAAAAGGAGAGGCTAATATACATCACAAAGACACAAAACACATATTTTAGAGAGATACAAGAAGAAAGATTGAAGAGCAACAATAGGAGAAAAAGAAGGTGACGTCCGAAGACGAATGGATTCAATTCGGGTTTAATCTTCTAGTTTTTGTCTTTAAACTCTCATGCCTTCTATTAGATTCATGACCATGTTTTCCTTGTTTTTATCTTTAGTCAAAAACTAAATCTATAATTTTTTAGGATGATGTAGCCAATGTTTGAATCTATGTATTGATTGCCAATTTGATTGTTATGAAATTATAATTCAGTTTATTTATATTCTCTTGCGTTTAATGCTTCTTGATTGTTGGCCAAAAATTAAGATGATGAATGTTTAGAATCTATCGCTCGGGGGAGAGGGATTTTGAATAGGATATATAGAATATAACTTAGGAGTTTTATAGAGTGCGGGAGAATTTATAGTTCCTTTGAAGTCGTTAACATAGAATCGTAGAACGTAATGAATTGTTAATTACTAGATTTTTATAGGGATATGAAAATCTGTAATTAATAATACTTTCACTATTGCTCGGGAGAGGGAGTTGAATACTTTAGGATTCTTGACTTATAAACAATGCAACGAAATAATAATTGATTTGCATAACAAATACATAGGGGATAACTAGGTGAAATCATACTCTAAAATCTCTCTCATCTTGGTTTATCTTATTTAACGTTTTAATATCTTGCATAGTTAGTTTTTAGTTTTAAATTCAGATTATTATTAATTTAATTGTTATCTAAATAAAGTTAGGATTATTAATTATAGTACTTAGTGTGAGTTGACACCGTATACTTGCGATACGATATAAAATATCACAACAAGTTTTTTGCACCGTTGCCGGGGATTGTTAATTTAATTCAAATTAATACTATTACTAAATAACCTTAGCTTTAATTTAGCTTTTTTTTTTTATTTTTTTATTTAATTTGTTAAGTTTTATTTTTGTTGTGTTTTTATTTGATTATCTTTTCTATATTTCTTAAGTGAATGCGAAGATCCACAAGTCTCGACTCGCTCTTGAAATAAAAAGAACAACGAGGATACTTAGGAAAATAAAAAAATTTGAAACGGAAGAAATGGCGGCTGAAAATAGAGAGAACAATCCATGCCAGGTGGCAATCAGAGATCACTTCAAGCCGGTCATAGATGATAATTACTCTGGGATTTCGCATCCGGCAATCAAAACTAAGAACTTTGAGCTAAAACCTTTTATTGATCAACATGGTGCAAAAGAATCAGTTTGGGGGTTCAAGTGTAGAGGATCCCAACATGCATTTAAGGATGTCCTTGGATATGGAAGACACCATAAAGATGAATGGCGTGACCAAAGAGGCTATCAGGCTACGCTTGTTCTCATTCTCTTTAAGGGATAAAACGTGGGATTGGCTTCAATCAATACAGATAAGAAGTATCATGACATAGCAGTGTTGGACAATTATGACCCATAGCATCACTATTTGTACAGAACATGGTGTTGTTGTACAAATTAACTATATGACAAAGGAAATTACTCTTTTATCATTTGTAATTAGATTACCGGGATATATAAATGATAAAAGTCCATATGATTAGTTCCGGATTGAGATGATATGAGACAGTATCAATCCACGAAGGTTTAATCATTAAAACTCCCTAGTCGGAGTATTATCGAGATTGGACATCGATAATGCGGAATAGAATAGTATTATACTTGTGCGTGTTATGGGAGCATAACGGCATAGTTCTCATATATTTGGGTATTGGGTACTCATGAAAGTGTAATAGGAGGTTGTGTTTACCGATGGTACGGAAACAGCTTCGCTCTTGATAGACCCCTCGAAATTCCATTGGTAGTATGACTATGTGTCTATGGAAGTCTGAATCAGGGTAGGTGTATTTGGTCTTAACTTGAGACTTACACCGCTAATACTTACGACAATCAATATACTTTGGTTTTGGTCGTCTAGGGCTTTAATCGGTTCTATGTACGCCTCTTCTGAGTATATTGAGAATCGTAGTGTATTGGGTGTGATGTCAAGATGGAAGTATCACTTCAGTCATAGTGAAGATGATGATCACGTAGGATACGGAACTGGTGCTCTTATATGCTGCAGCTATCGGGATATTATGACTAATTAATGTTTATCCGATTATAGAGACTAGTTACCAGAGATCCGACATGTGCTTCGTACGGGGCAGACACAATTCTAGCCCCAGGCCTAGCACGTGACATCCGATACTGGATCGCAATACGCAGTATGCTGTATACTACGCCTGATATAGATCACATATTCCTTTAAGAATATTTTGGAGAATTTGATAGGCACGGTGCTTTGCTAGAAGCCAACCATGTCTTGTAAATCGGTAAAAACGTAGTACTAGGTATGTACGTGCTCGGATAGTTCGACGACCAGATTTACAGCCAACATATCCGGGGATCTCATGGGTCGCTTCCCGAAGATTCACCGATGACGTATGACTCGCACATAATTAATCTGGGATTAATTAGTAGAGAGAGAAAATTAATCTAGAATTAATTACGGAGATATTTTATCTGGGATAAAATATTATTTAAAGAGAGAGAACGATTAATTTGGAATTAATCGATAAAATAATATATTCGATATATTATACGAAATTAGATTTTGACGTGGAATTAAAATTGGATTTTAATTCGGGCGAACGAGTTAATTTAGAATTAATTCGCTAGTGATGTCAATAGTAATTTTTCTAGGCATAAATATTTAATTAAATTTGATTTAATTACGTCGCAACAGAAAATTCGTTAATTCGGAATTAGTGATTCCGAGCCCGGGAGTGTTTGCGGGCCCACTCGCATTTCGAATCGAGTGGGGCCCACAAGTCACATCAAGCGTCACATCATTAGTCATTCAAGTGATGGATGTCTTGTCACTTTGAGTGATGTGATGTTAGTCACTTAAGATTGATAGGGGTGGTTGAAAGGCTTTATTGCCTTGTACTTTTTGGATTTGAATTTTTTGGTATTAGTTTTTGGAAATCCAAATACACAACAACCAACTCATTCTCTTCCTCTCTCTCCTTACTACATTCGGCCAAGGGCCATCTTCTTCTCCCTTTTGTTTTTCAACGCCGAGAGTTACAAGAAGCTTAGGAATTTTGTGGCAAAATTTCCAAGTGCTAGCACACTAAAGAGTCATCCAAATGTGATAGGGAAACAAACCCTTGAGCATTGAATCCATTTACAAAGCTTGGAGCTTGGAGCACACATGGAGGGCTTGACCAAATTCCATGGAGCACAAAGAGGAGCTTGGCCGAATACTAAAGGAGGAAAAACTTGAAGAAATTTTTTTGTTCAACGCATCGCAAATCCGTTCATTGTAAGTATGATTCCGCCATACTTCTTTATTGTATTCACATTGATTTTCATTACTTGAATGATCTTGGGACTATAGTAGAAACCCAACAATGGTATCTTGAGCCTAATTTGAGCATGAAAAAAATTAGGGTAAAATTGGGTAAAATTGATTTGAGCATGTTTGGATGAAATTGATTGTTTGAGTATGCTTGAATGATGATAACTTAGAGTTATTTGTGTCAATTTGATGAAAATTGAATTGGATCAAATTTTCCCCAATTTATTGGCTTGGTCGAATGGTTGTGTACCCTAAATGTCATGGTAATTTTGTTTTTTGAATCATTGGATGAATTTGAAAGACTTGGGAAATGTTGATTTAGGATTTAATTGGATTGAATTCGGAATCGGACAATAAAACCCTAATTGCCGTGTGTTGAAGCATGGAAAATGAATTGATTTTTTGATTCAATAATGTTGGACATATGTTGATGATGATTAGCATGATTAATTGAGTAAATTAGTATTTTGGAAATGTTAATTTGGTTAATTAATCATGGCTATACACTTTAATTGATTTAATTGTGATAGTTGGAATATAGTAATTAAATTAATTGGGCTTAAATTTGGAATTGGGCTAATAAAGTTGTATTTGGGCTTAATGGGCTTGGTTGGGCCAAGTTTGGTTTAGGTTAATTGGTTGGATCCAATTGGGCCCAAAACCATATCCATAAAGTCCAAATATAATAAAATGGACCTTTAAAATTTTAATTAGGCCTAATGGGCCTAAATTGATTTTTGGCAAATAAGGGTGATTCCTTATTGGGCTTTGGTTGCCAAAGTCCATGCCTTATAAATTAATTGAAAGCCCATTGGACTTTAATAAATTGACATTGGATGTTAATTGGGCTTTGAGACCCGAAAGATTAGATTTAGAATATAAGTCGCAAAGGCTCATTAATAAAGTGTAATTATTTAATTTGGAATTAAATAAAGAATTAGTATTGAATACAAATTAAATTGGATTTAATATTGTAGTTTGATATAATTCAAGAATTCATATTTTGAATACTTATTCTTAAAACGAGTTTGACTCGGGCAAATCAAATAGTTGTTTGAACATTGGATGGTCATTAATTTCAGATTAATTAATTGGATTAGATTGATTGATAACATGCTTTGTGTGAATACATGGATATGATGTATGAATAATGTATATCGGATGGATATTATTTGGGTGAGGGCAATTTTGGAAATTGTTGTAATAAGTTTGGAATTTATTAAATTGGACCTGCGTGTCCAGCCTATTACCTATTGACTCTTTGTATTTCTCTTCTCACCTATTCCCCTCAATGTAAATGAGGTTTCTTTAGAAGTGTTATGTAATTGGGTAAAAGTAAGATTTGTGCTAGCGGGAGAGAGAAAATGGAGAGATTTGTTCTAGGAACAAGTTGTTTTAAATATCCATCCGCATATCATTATTAATTTATTTACGCGCCTTATTATGTTTTTAGAATGCATGTTTAAGGGTGTATGATGAGACTTTAACAAAGATAATTAATTGGTTGCCAATTACGCGAAAAACCCTCAACATATAATAAGCGTTTTTCCTTCCATTGAATGATTCATTCTCAAGATCCAAGATTGGCACTGGTTTGTTGGCCAAAGTCAAGGCCTTTGTCCATCGCGGATGTGTTTGAATCATGAAGGCTTTGTTCCATATCGGTGTCTTGTCCAAGTTGTGATTTGTTAGCCAGAGTCAATATCACTTCTTGTCCATCGACATCGATTACGAAGCTTTCCAAGGTCAATGGGCCCCGCTTAACTGGAATTATTAAGTTTTTTGTGCCAAAGCCAAGGCTTAGTTGATTCAGAGGAAAAAAGGTTAGGAAAATATATTGGATATATTGGCATATATATTGTTTATATGTTTCAGATTTGGATGTCCACCTAATGGATCTAGGAATTGGATGAGATCCAATTGATCTTAGAGATCTACCTAGTTAAATATCATACAGCTTGTTGGCCAAAGTCAAGGTTGTGTGTTATTTAACGGGATCCTAGCCCACTAGGAAACAAGGTTTCCCGAGTACTCAACAGAGGGTTAGAGGCTCGCCGAAAAATAGTGGGAGGCAAGTATTAAATTTGCAATTTCATCTAGATACTTGCCAATACGCGCTCATTTCAATTTTTCATCAATAATTAAATAAATATATTAGTTGGACTAATATTTAATCGTTGTTTTAATTAAACTGTTGGACTGTATTCAAACTACTTCAATTTATAGTTGATTATATAATTGGATTATAGTAATTAATATATTTGAATTTAACCAATTAAATTATAATTGATTATATAGTTAGACTATAATAATCATTATATTTAATAGTACCTAAAATCGTTGATTTGATAGTTGGACTATAGCAATCAGGATAAATTGAAAGATTAGCGTTTAAAACATAACCTGGGTAAAAATGTCTTTAAACGACTTTAATTTTCAAATTGGGAATAAAACCTCAGGATAGTCCTGGGAACTAAGAAGTTATTCTATTTGATAGAACAACCTCTTGGGCCTAAGCCCGGAGTTGAAAAAATAAGTAGAACATGATCTTTTGAAGATTCATGTGATGATAACTTTAGTGCTCAATCCTTTATGCTAGACGCAATGACACTTTAATTCCGTCATCAAAATTAAGGATTAGATCCTTGTACAATGATGTTGAAATTAAAGATCTTCATAGATCTATTCTTAGATCTTAGAAGTACGAATTGTATAAGAAGCTCTTTAGCTCGCGTATGTCAGAGGGTACATATGTCGAGCACTAGGTGTCGCAGATGATTGTTGACATCGATCAGCTAGGTTAGCTAGGCATTACCTATGGGGCCGAGACTACCAAAGATTTGATCTTATAGTCTCTACCCGAAAGCTGGGACAAGTTCATTATGAACCAAGAGTAAACTCTTGGAGAGTTGATGGCTATGCTCAAGGAAGCAGAGCCAGAGCTTCTAAAATTGGCAAAGGCAAAATCATCACAGTCTTCTAGGAAGACAAATGACATATCCCAAGATGTCTGCCTAAACTGTGGCAAACGAGGTCACTTGAAGTGTGACTGCCGTATGGACAAGGCAGACATGAAGGAAGTGAAGGCGGGGCAAGGCTCCGGCGTCAAGTATGTTTGTCATAAACATGTTCACTATTAGTTTCAAAATTAGATTTTGATAACTAGATGTGGTACATAAGATATGTACTGATGTGCGGAATCTGCTGATTAGTAGGATACTGACTTCAGTTGAGATTTACCTGCGAGTAGGAAACGGGACGAGAGTCGCTGTTTTAACCGTAGAAACCTAAGTTTAGGAACTACCCTTCGGGGTGTACTTAAATTAGGAAACTGTTAAAATGTACCTAGTTTGACTAGAAACATTATCTCTATATGAGAGTATAACTCGTTGCGGGTATACCTTTATATTCTAGAACACTAAAGTGTTTTATTTTTTAAAGATGATATTGAGATAAACACATTAGATTTGAATAACAATATTTATATTTTGAATATAATAGAATCTCAAAAATATGACATGACAAACAAATAGCTCAAACTGATTTAATCAGATGAGACTTATTTGTGGCATTGTTGTCTGGGACACATTAAACAAGACTCGTATATCCACACTTTTGGAGAGTGGGTACTAGGACAGATTTGATTCAATTCAAATAATGTCTACGAATCTAGTTTATTAGGCAAAGTGCTATAAAACACCTTTTACTTGGTAAAAGTACAAGTGCCACCGATCTGTTAGCCCTCGTTCATAATGACGTAAGTGGGCCTATGTCTAGCTAGGCTAGAGGTGGATATATATACTTCATAACCTTTACGGATGTGGCATTGCGTTATGGTTATGTGTTTCTTTTGAAACACGAATCGGAAATTTTTGATAAAATTCAAAGAGTTTCGACACGAAGTTGACAAACAAATCGGCTAAAGTTTAATAACATCACGGTTAGACCTTGATGAAAATACTTAAGCAATAAGGTTCTCGAATATTCAAAAGAGTATAGTATTCTTTCATAGTGGACTCCTCCGGAACACCTCAATTTGAGCGGTGTGTCTGAACGGAGAAACCAAATTTTGTTAGACATGATAAGGTTAATCATGAGTCACTCTGAGCTACCATTTTCCTCAAGGGATACGCATTAACAGTGCAATACTTATTTTGAATCAGGTTCCATGAAAATCTGTTAGACAGACTTCATATTAGATATGAACAGGAAAGAAACTGGGTTTTCTCATTCCTGGTAATTTGGGAATGCTAGACATATGTTTGGATGATACCAAACTAGAAACCAAATCGGATAAGTGCCTAATTTGTGGGTTATCCTAGGGAAACCAAAGTATAGTACTTATACAACTCATTAGAGAACAATGTAATTGTTGCTCGTCATGCGTTTTTCCTAAGAGGAATACCTATATACAGTGGTAAGTGGGAGGAAAATAAACCTCGATGAAAATCGGAGTGATACTGTTCCAGGCACTGATTCCTTAACGGAACACAAACAGTTCATCAAGGATGAAACTGTACCACAATCTTCGAACACACAAGAACCACGTAAGTCGGAGAGAGTCAGAAAACAACCTGGGAGGTATGGGTTTCTGATCTCACCTCATGAAGATGTCAATCTTATTGAGGAATACGAACTGACTACGTATGAGGAAGTGATACAAGGTATCGACTCCATATTATGGCAAAGTGCCATGAAGTCCGAAATGGATTCCATGTATACCAACCAAGTTTGGACACTAGTTGTTATACCGGAAGGCATTGTGCCTATTGGTACTATATAAGTCTTCAAGGAATACATACATGAATGGCAACATACCAACGTACTAATAAGAGGCTTGTAGCGAAAATATATCGTTATCCACATTGTGTCGATTACGACAAAACCTTTTACTCGTTGCCATGGTTAAGTCCATTTGGATAATGCTTGCTAATGCTGCATGTTTCATTTATGAAATATGTTTCATTTTGTCGATTACGTACCAAAACGAGCAAACAAGGTTTGCAGGTTATTCGATCCATTTATGGATTGAAGCAATCATTGCATTCTTGGAACTATAGTTTTGATGTAATCATAATGGTATATGATTTAATTCAAAATGAAAATGATTCTTGTGTATATAAGGAGGTTAGTGGGAGCGCACTGAAATGAATGTCCTAAATAATGATGATGTATCATTTCTTGGAAATGACATTCCTGTAATACAATTGGTGAAAGCTTGGCTTTCATGAAAATTCTCCGTAAAATTCTTGGGAGAGATAACCTTTATTCTAGGAATAAGGATCTATGGGATAGATCTAATAGTTGTTGATACTCTCTGAGAACTCGTACATTGAAAGAAATGTACATGACCTGGTGTCTCATAGGCTTTGAGAATATGGAGTCACAATCAGGCCAATCTAAGTGATAGTCACTGGATTGATGTTAAGAACATCCTTAAGTATCTTAGATGAACTAAGGATGCTTTCTTGAGCTATGGAGAAGAAGAACTTGAAGTGACTGGGTTCACTGCTGCAAGTTTTCAAACCGACAAGAACGACTATAAGTCGTAATAATGGTACTATATAGTTTGAATTACGGAACAGTGAGCTGGAAATCTTCCGAGCAAGATATTGTTGCCGAATAAACAACAAAAGCGGAATATTGCTACAGCTGAGGCAACAATAGAAGCCATTTGGATCTTAATAATCCTAATTGGATTAGGTGTAGTTCTGTTGCAGCTGAGCTAGGCTACATCACAGGCTAAATAATTAATGGTCTCATCAACGATCCAAGTATATACTTTAACTATTCATCTGATTCGTTCGGATCATACATCATGGCGATGTGATGATCGAATAAATTGCATCAGATGATAACTTTGCAAATTCGCTGACGAAAGCATTTTCTCAGCAGAAGTTTGAGCGACCGTACATAGTTCAAGTGTAGGACACTTGAGTGATTGGCTATAGGCCAAGTGGGAGATTGTTGGACAATTATGACCCATAGCATCACTATTTGTACAGAACATGGTGTTGTTGTACAAATTAACTATGTGACAAAGGAAATTACTCTTTTATCATTTGTAATTAGATTACCGGGATATATAAATGATAAAAGTCCATATGATTAGTTCTAGATTGAGATGATATGAGACAGTATCAATCCACGAAGGTTTAATCATTAAAACATCCATAGTCGGAGTATTATCGAGATGGACATCGATAATGCGGAATAAACTAGTATTTACTTGTGCGTGTTATGGGAGCATAACAGCATAGTTCTCATATATTTGGGTATTCGGTACTCATGCAAGTGTAATAGGAGGTTTTGTTTACCGATGGTACGGAAACAGCTTCGCTCTGGATAGACCCCTCAGAATTCTATTGGTAGTATGACTATTTATCTATGGAAGTCCGAATCAGGGTAGGTGTATTTAGTCTTAACCTGAGACTTGCACCGCTAATACTTGCGACAATCAATATACTTTGGTTTTGGTCGTCCAGGGCTTTAACCAGTTCTGTGTACGCCTCTTCGAGTATTGAGAATCGTAGTGTATTGGGTGGTGTGATGTCAAGATGGAAGTATCACTTCAGTCATATTGAAGATGATGATCACGTAGGATACGGAACTGGTGCTCTTATATGCTGCAGCTAACGGGATATTATGAATAAGTCATGTTTATCCGATTATAGAGACTAGTTACCAGAGATCCGACATGTGCTTCGTACGGGGCAACACAATTCTAGCCCCAGGCCTAGCACGTGACATCCGATACTGGATCGCAATACGCAATATGCTGTATACTACGCCTGATAAGATCACATATTCCTTTAAGAATATTTCTGGAGAATTGGGTAGGCACGGTGCTTTGCTATAAGCAAACCATGTCTTGTAAATCAGTAAAAATATAGTACTAGGTACGTACGTGCTCGGATAGTCCGATGACCGGATTTACTACCAACATATCTGGGGATCTCATGGGTCGCTTCCCCAAGATTCACCGATGACGTATGACTCACACATAATTAATCTGGGATTAATTAATAGAGAGAGAAAATTAATCTAGGATTAATTACGGAGATATTTTATCTGGGATAAAATATTATTTAAAGAGAGAGAACAATTAATTTGTAATTAATCGATAAAATAATATATTCGATATATTATACGAAATTAGATTTCGACGCGGAATTAAAATTTGATTTTAATTCGGCGAACGAGTTAATTTAGAATTAATTCGCTAGCGACGTCAATATAATTTTTGCTAGGCATAATTATTTAATTAAATTTGAATTAATTACGTCGCAACGGAAAATTCGTTAATTCGGAATTAGCGAACCCGAGCCCATGAGTGTTTACGGGCCCACTCGCATTTCGAATCGAGTGGGGCCCATAAGTCACATCAAGCGTCACATCATTAGTCATTCAAGTGATGGATGTCTTGTCACTTTGAGTGATGTGATGTTATTCACTTGTGATTGATGGGGGTGGTTGAAGGGCTTTATTGCCTTGTACTTTTTGGATTTGAATTTTTTGGTATTAGTTTTTGGAAAACCAAATACACAACAACCAAACTCATCTCTCTTCCCTCTCTCTCCTTACTACATTCGGCCAAGGGCCATCTTCTTCTCTCTTTTGTTTTTCAAAGCCGAGGAGAGTTACAAGAAGCTTAGGAATTTTATGGCAAAATTTCCAAGTGCTAGCACACTAAAGAGTCATCCAAAGGTGATAGGGAAACAAACCCTTGAGCATGGAATCCATTTACAAAGCTTGGAGCTTGGAGCACACATGGAGGGCTTGACCGAATTCCATGGAGCAAAAAGAGGAGCTTGGCCGAATACTAAAAGAGGAAAAGCTTGAAGAAATTTTTGTGTTCAACGCATCGTAAATCCGTTCATTGTAAGTATGATTCCGCCATACTTCTTTATTGTATTCACATTGATTTCCATTGCTTGAATGATCTTGAGACTATAGTAGAAACCCAACAGGGATGATATGGCCATAAAATTTCTTGAGAAGTTCTTTCCACCAGCTAAATCTGCTCAACTGAGAGCAAAAATTAGCATATTTAAGTAGCTGGAGAGTGAGACTCTGTATGAAGCATGAGAGCACTTTAAAGATCTACTCCAAAGATGCCCACAACACGATTATGCAGGCTGGGTACAGATTCAATTATTCTATAATGGACTGAATGGTTTGAATCAGACTGTGGTTGATGCAGCAGCTGGGGAGCACTATTCAAGAAGTTAGCTGAGGATGCCTATAATTTGTTAGAAGAAATGACCAATAACCACTTCCAAGTGAACGGACCATTGTGCCTAAGATGGCAGGTATATATGAGGTGGATCTTATTATTGCACTTACAGCTCAAGTGCCATCCATCACAACTCATCTAGCAGCATTGACCAACCAACATGGCCAACCATCTATTGAAGCTGCTGCTGCTAACATGATGATTTTACCTGACAGAGGATATGAGCAAGTCCAGTATGTGAACAATCGGAACTTCAGCAACTATAGAGGCAATCACGTGTCAAACTATTATCATATGAACTTGTCATATGCCAATACAAAGAATGGCTTGCAACCTCCTACTTGATACAATAATCAAATAGTCGAGCTGAAACCTTCCTTGGAAGACCTCATGAGCACATTTATTGCTAAAACTTCAGAGAGGTTTGAGAATAATGAGTCAAGGCTGAATGACATTGAAACACATATGGGCAATATAGAGGCAACAAAAAAATCTTTAAAAGTGCAGATTGGGCAGATTACTTCTTCCATGACTAATCAACAGAAATGGGTATTTCCTAGTAATATTGAAGTCAACCTCAATGAGTAGTGTCAAACAATAATCGTCAGGAGTGGAAAAAATAATAAAGATACTTCTCAGGACCAAGGCATTCAAGGCAAAGAATCAGCAATTCAAGAGGAAATAATAACATAAATAGAGAACAGTACAACAGCTCATCCATATGAGCCACCACCTATCCCGAAGACACCTTTGCCATACCATCAGCGCTTTCAAAAGAAGAAATTGGATGCTCAGTTTTCTAAGTTTCTTGACATTTTCAAGAAGATCTATATCAACATCCCATTTGCAGATGCATTGGAACAGATGCCTAATTATGTGAAGTTTATGAAGGAGATGATGTCAAAGAAGAGGAAGATGGGGAATTTTGAAACAGTAGCACTTACAGAGGAGTGCAGTGCCATTATACAGAAGAAGCTTCCTCCAAAACTGAATGATCCGGACAGCTTTACCATTCCATACACTATTGGAAATTGATACTTTGTTAAGGAACTATGTGATTTGGGGGCAAGTATCAATCTCATACTGTTATCCATCTATAAATAGTTGGGCATATGTGAGGCAAAGCCAACCACAGTGACATTGTAGCTAGCAGATAGATCCATCACCTACCCAAGAGGAATAGTAGAGGATTTCTTGGTGAAGGTGGATAAGTTTTACTTTCCTGCAGACTTTCTTATGCTTGATATGGAAGAGGACCTTGACGACCCAATCATTCTTGGGAGGACTTTCTTAATAACTGGTAAAACAATCATTGATGTGCTGAAAGGTGAACTTAAAATGAGAGTTCAAGATAAAGAAGTCACATTCACCATTTTCAAAGCCATGTCGAGTCCTCAAGGTGATGCAGAATGTCACAGGTTATAGATAGTAGAGATGGGAGTTGCAAACACGTAGGGTGAATCAGTACTTTAGCATCCTACGAGCATAGTGCAGTCGTGCATAAATGAAGATTCTTCGCAACCGATCCTGAAACAGATTCTAAATAGACACAAAAAGAGGAAACGAAAAGTCAGTGCTCACTTGAAAATGATCACTGGGAAGCTCAAACAGTGATCAAGTCAATTTTACCACATGTGCAGCCCCAAATTTCAACCTTCAATAGTGAAATTTCCACAGCCTGCCAAGTTATCTTTTTCATGTCACAACAGCCGGTGGATACAAAAGAAGAGGCCACCATGACCACTTGGGCGGTTGCCTCTGGCTGAAGATGTTAAATTTAGCGCGTAACCGTTGCATTTGTTTTATTATTATTTTTTATTTCTATTTTATTGTGTGCTATTTATCTATTTATTAGTTTGCATGTTATTCATGCAGGTAGCATGAAACACACAAAGCCTGCGCAACCAAATTATGACCAGCAGAAGCCTGATCAACTCCATGCAAATCAATGTTGTTCCTTAATTTTGTTTCTTTATGTTTATCTTTCATTCAGGACAATGCAAGTTTAAGTTTGGGGGTGTGTGCATGTAGTCTTAGCTCCTGCAATATTTTTTTTTTGTTTTAGTCATAGATAGAAGAACATAAGTCGAATGATGAGTTTGTTTGCTTTATATGAAATCTTAGAAACGATAAGCCCCAATTGATTTTTATCTGATGCCTTGAGTAGGTGATCTAGGTTAGACTCGTAAGCACTTAATAATAGGTTTTCAACAGTAAGAACCTAGGTAGGTCGCAAAATGACTAGTTGAAGAAGTTTTTTGCCGATGAATTACTATTTGTTTAAATATCTATCTCAATATGCTAGTATTATGATAAATGGTATGATAAGAAAGAGAAACCACCTATAACCGATAAGCGTGAAGCTACCCATTGGCGAGTATTAGGACCAAAATGAGGAGAAATGCTACCTTAAAGGGTATGTTTTTTTTTTTTTAAATAATAATAATAATAAAGTTTATTAAATAAAATTGAAAAATTGTACTATACTAGACAAAGAAAGGCAAATGCAAAATACTTTTGAGATATCTAGGTTGGTTTGACCCATCAAATCTCAATTTTTGAGACAAAATCATTGAGTTAGCTTACTTAGGAGTTGAGCTGTGAATGAACCTTTACACACACACATTGTGAATTTGGCTTAGATTATTTATTCAAGAACTTGGATTGGAGTTGCATTGCGTACTTCGAAAGTTCTCTGATTTCATTGATAAACATTCTTTGAGGACAATAATATGCATAACTATCAGATTTATTTTCTTTGCTTTTATTATTTTTGCATATGTATGAATGATGTTTGTGGGTATCGTCGTTGTAATCCATCACGAGACTATAACTCGTCTACTAGGGTCGCCTAGGGATTTAAAGGCTTTTTCGATACGCTAAATGCAATCATGATCCCTACGAAAATGGCTTAGTAATTTTGTTACTTATTGTTTATTTATTTATTTAGTTATTATTTTATCTTTTCCTCGGGACTAGAAAAATCTTAAGTTTGGGGGTTTTTGATAAGTGCGGTTTATACCCATTTATTTCTGCATTCTTAGCTTACTGTTTTGTTAGATTCCGTATAATTTAATATTTGTAGTTTATTTTATGTCTTTTTTGTATGAAGCATTGGAACAATGGATCTTGAGGCATTTGGACGTGTTTTGGGACCATACAGGTGCATCGGATGCACATGGAAAGATGGGAAAATGCAGAAATTAGACACCAGAAAAATTATATAGTGCCACGACGCCACTCTTTGGGCACCGTGGTGCCTCCTCAGCATCAGACATAGTAACTACCCACAACTTTGGCACCGTGGCACCAACTTGCCAGCGCCGCGGCACCCCACAGAGCCCAAAAACACCAATTTTAGGGTTTTACATGCACAATGACTCCAAGGCTTTATTATAAATACATAATTTCATTCAAGACCTAAAAGGAGAGGCTAATATACATCACAAAGACACAAAACACATGTTTTAGAGAGATCCGAGAAGAAAGATTAAAGAGCAACAAAAGAACAGATAAAAACGGTGACGTCCGAAGACGAAGGGATTCAATTCGGGTTTAATCTTCTAGTTTTTATCTTTAAACTCTCATGACTTCTATTAGATTCATGACCATGTTTTCCTTGTTTATATCTTTAGTCATGAACTAAATCTATAATTTTAGAGGATGATGTAGCCAATGTTTGAACTTATGTATTGATTGCCAATTTGAGCTTTATGAAATTATAATTCAGTTTATTTATATTCTCTTGTGTTTAATGTTTCTTGATGTGGGCCACAAATTAAGATAATGAATGTTTAGATCTATCGCTCTTGTGATAGGGATTTTGAATAGGATCTAGAAAATATAACTTAGGAGTTTTATAGAGTTCGGGAGAATCTATAGTTCCTTTGAAGTCGTTAACACATGATCAAAGAATGTAATAAATTGTTAATTACTAGATTTTTATAGGTATATCGAAGTCTGTAATTGATAATACTTTCATTATTGCTCGGGAGAGGGAGTTGAATACTTTATGATTCTTGACTTATAAACAATGCAACAGAATAATGATTGATTGGCATAAAAAATACATATGGGATAAATAAGTGAAATCAGATCATGTGGGTTCGACACTCTTTCACTGATTTATACTAAAACTTGATACCGTACACTTGCGGTATGATATAAAATATCACAACAATATTGCATTGCATTTTTAAAATTTGGCATATAGTCTCCATTTAGGTTCATGAGACATTGGTCTCAATCATCTAGAGTAGATTAAATAGAGAGTCTTTATTACCTTCAATGTCAGTCAAATGGATGAGAACCAAAAAGAAATCCACCTGTCCGAGATGAAAATCCAATTGATCAGGAAGAAAATGAGTCTCAACATGGCGATATTAATCATACTATGACTCTCAGACAATTCATGAATCTCATTAGGACATGATCACCATTTTATTTGCATAACCTCATGTCATGATCCATTAGAACATAGGATGACTTGCAAGAGCAATTTCTGGAAAAATCATTTCCTCCTCACGGGATAAACTCCTTTAAAAGGAAAATCAAAGCTTTCACACAAGAGTCGGGAGAAACATTTTACCAATGTGGGGATAGATTTAATGAGATATTAAATGTTTGTCCATATCAAGAATTTGAAACATGAAGGTTGGTTTCCTACTATTATGATATATGCCCTAGAGCTTCATGTAATGCAGACGATATTATATTTTATGAAAAAAATGATGCGTTATTAATTTATCAAAGTGTTTGTTTAATATCACATATTTTAAATTATCTTGTTTACCCTAGATTACTCATGTGCCTTCAGACTTAGTGTATGAGTGTCATACTAAGAAGATTTAAGTCTGAAGTTAGTAATCTAAAATAGTCCATAGAGAGATAACAAAGCAGATACTTTGTTTGGGTTTATTCTATAGCTGCTGTTGATTCTATAATTGTATGGAGACCTTGATTCGAGATCGTCCATATGGATACATGAGAATGAGGCACCTTGTATGATGTGATCATATATGACTGGACCCAGATAGAAATAAGTTTCTTATAATATCCGTTAAATAAAGAAATCCATTTTCTATCTATTAGATGTTCATATATGGATTGATCGTAACCCTGAGTGTACTACGAACTCCTGCATGGCAGGCTATGTCATTTTATTTACAAATGTGAGGTTGGTGTATCAATCCCGACCAATAGCTACGTACTTTGGAGACATGGTTTGGTGTGTAGCTATTAACATTTTACATAGATATGAAGTTCACTCTTTCTTGCGAGAAGTAGATGGGTATTTTCCTTAAGGGTTGATTAGGTACTTAAACGGTTAGAGCGCTTGAGTCTTTCTGTTACAAATAGAAAGATTGACATTCATAATGGTTATGAATAAATCATTCATTATAGAATCAATGGTACCTAAAGTAAAAATAATTAGAGGGGTATAACAGATATTATGACTCAGCTTTAATTATAAGATACTCGTGAAGGGCCAATCCATACGTAATGACTATACGATGGACACCAACGTGGTTCGACTTAATTTATCTATCTACGGTAATGAATGTTCAGCTTCGGGTTTTTAGTGGAATAATCCGGAGTTAATAATTCAGAATATTTAATTAAGAGATTAATTAATATTCTCGGATTATTGGAGCTCAGAATTGTAGGTCCATTTGGTCCCCACTTTAGTTCGACATACTGTAGCAGATTTAATATAATTGGATAGTCCAATTATAAAAATACCATATGTTGGCCAAAAATTTGGAGGTGGGGAGAGGAAAGGTTTTGTTAATTCTGGAAATTAATAACCTTAAGTATAAAAAGAAAATTTTCTTTTCTTTTGTCTAACTCTCTCATTCCAAACCCTAGACTGCACCTCACTTGTTCTTGCAATTCTCTCAAGTGTTGAGAAAAGAAAAGAAAAACAAAAGGCCATAAGAAAAACAAGTGTGTTTTTAATCATTAAAAAGGTTTAGGGATTTGTTTTTGTGAGTCTAGCCCACACTAGTTTCTGTTGGTTGTGAGACATATCATGTAATTAATTTTTGTGTTTAACCAAAATCCATCTTCATCCTATTTAGTATATATACACGACAATGAGCATTGTTTTTACTCACTGTCGCATCAATTTTTGAGGTTTCGGGGCTCGGTTTGTTTTCGTTTTAATCCAGAAATTTTAAGGAACATTAATGGGTGTTTTAGGGATGTGTTGGGGCTATTTTTAATTGAAAAATCAGATCTGAAACACATCAGCAGTCCACACAAATATGGGCTGATTTGGCCAGTAAGTTGCGCGTGTTTTCAAGTCCAAAACATTTCAGATCTGATCCGTAATTCCGGGGCTAAAATTTTATCCAAAACAGAAGTAAAATTTCAATGTTGGTACCTTTCGGCCTTAAGGAGAGAAGAACAGAAAAACATTTCTAGTTCGATCTCAGGTGCTTAACATGTTTCCGCTGCACTAGGAAAGTGGTTCCTACAATTGGTATCAGAGCGAGGTTGAAAAGTGTTCTTAATTTTTTTTTTTAAAGTTACTATTTTTATTTATTTATATGAGTTATAAATAATTATATGCAAGTTTAGATGAGTAGGTACAAAATATATTCATGAGATGAATAGTTAATGTTATTTCATATGATGAATGGATTTCGCATTGGTTGTAAATTTTTCCGGCTCTTATTTTTAGGTTGATTTTGGTTTTGATGTAATTCCATAAGGCCATTGTTTACAAATGTTGTAATTTAATTTTCCTATGTTAAATTTCAATTTTATTTTATAATTTGGAGCACCAAAGTCACAAAATTAGCCAACACCAGTTTGTAGAGAGATTTGAAGACCAATAGATGCCTTGCAATTTTTTATACTAATTAGATTAGTATAGGAAAAATAAGAGCCCGATCAATGCAAAATAATTTTTTATGTTGCATATATGTGTAGGCATTGCATTTTTGCATATCAGCCCAATGATGAGCCTCGAATGGAGGCACTACTTTTTAGTTGCGGAAGTTGCGGAAAGCGGTCGTCGGAAGGGAAAAGTCAAAAATTGACATTTTGTGGATTTTATTCGCTCGTTTTGCTTCGGGTTCGTCGTCGCCTTTTCCATTTCAAAATCATCCTTGGCCCAGAACCCTCGCAAGCAACATTTCCTTGGCCCAAACACCAAGCCCACCTAAACCAAAGCCCACGCCCATTTAAACCAAAACAATAACCAGGTGCCAATTTCCTTCCCACCCACGTGAACACCAACTCCACCAAGCATAAATTGACAAAATAATTAAACCAATTCAGCATTAGCCACCCATCCTCCACTAACTTTCTTCCCTGCACGCCCATTACGTAAACCCATGCACCCATAACCACCATCACTCCACTGACCAACTTGCAACTACAAACAAAGCCAAAACACTAAGCAACAAAAGCCATGCAACAGCCCATTCAAACGCCCCTAACCTTCATCATTTACGCCCATACACTGCTCCCTGCCTCAACCACTAACCGCCCATGCCTCTGGCAGATGATGACCCTTCACCCACTCCTCTCGGCCCCTGACCTCTATCATCACACAGCCCACGCCTCTAGCATTAGCCGGCCAGCAACCTCACCACAGCAACTCACGCACATCCCTCTCTCAACTGACGGCAGCAACCTCACCACAGCAACTCACGCACATCCCTCTCTCAACTGACGGCAGTAACAACCCTTCACAGCCACGCCATAACCCCTCATGCCTCGCCCAGCTTCACACCTCTAACCTGACCCTTCAACGCATGTATGATGATAACAGCACAAAACCAAGTCAGCCCTACGTGAATCACACTCACAAACCAACAGCCCTTCATTCAGCATCAACACCCTCGACGCCACCTACCTAGCTAACGCCCATTCAGAAGACCACACAGCGCCTAATCAGCTCCAGTTCAGCGCCCCATTCAGCCCTCATTTAGCCTTCAAAACACACGCCTAACTGCCTCTTAATCAGCTCTATTCTGCCTATCAACCAGCGCCAAAATCAGCCATCATTCTGCTTCTATCCTTCATGCCAAAATGTCCCTACTCAGCCCTTATATTCAACAGCCTGTAAACAGACTTACCATGCAGCCCCATGCACGTTCACCCCTTTTCTGATCAGCTTCAACTCACGCCAGTAGCAGCCCCAAACCACGTCCAAACTTTCCCCTTTTACCATTACAAACTGCACTAAAAATCAGCCCTATAACTACCGGATTCTGCCTACAAGACCTGCCATAATTACCGAAAACAATGCCTCCATTTCAGCCCTTCACTGCCTCTCTCGGCCCCTCACTAAACTGACCAGTGAACTGCGCACACCACAGAACCCTAGCCTTCACTCACTTCGGACCATCACGCACAGCCCATAGCTGTCCATGCAAACAAACACAAACCTTGCAGTTCTCGGCCACCCTGACTGAGCAACACCGAGAAACAGCAACCCTCACACTAGCCCAATCATCCAACAAACACAGCCCTCTCTCCCTTCCTCTCTCTGTCGAGCCCTCAAACACGCATCAAGCTCCACGAGCCCACTGCACTGCAACTACACCTTGGAACCCTTAGCTTCACTGCCAACCGAGTGGAACTTCAGCCCAAAACAACCCTAACACACACGTAAATTGCCCTGAAACCAAGCCCATGAACTGCCTTAAACCACCCCATGCATGCATCAACCCACAACCCTAAAACCGGCCCATGCACGTGTAAGAATTACCTCCATAACAGTCAAGAGTTGCACCCAAGATTAACCCAAAAACGGCAAGTTAAAACGGAGGATAATAGCCTGAGAATTTGAGTGAAAATAGTGAGAAATTAGAGAAAACGGCGAGCGGAAGCCACGAGTGAAAACAGCGGAAACAGCGAAAATAATGAAAACAGTGGAAAGAGTGAACCCGTGAAAACAGTGGAAAGAGTGAACCCGTGAAAACAGTGAAAACAGTGAAAACGGCAGAAATAGCGGATCTGTTGGAAACGGACAAAACAGCGAAAACAGCGAACCCGGATAAAACAGCGGAAAAGCAGACATTGAGAACAGTGGAATGATAACCCTTCCGGCACCGCGGTACGCACTCCCGGACAACGACTAAAAGGTAAGACCTGAGGGCACCCTTTGTTACTTTACTGTTACGGACGCGACGTATTCGGTTGACGTCAGATACGTCTAATCGGGTATGCGAAGTCCTACATTGAGAACGGCCAGATAGTTGGCCACATATTTATCCCGCATGTGTCATTTTATTGTTTTATTGAGTATTGTGGATTGGTGCATGATGTGATTTCTGGTGAATGGAATATGTGATATTGCTTGCGGTATATCGGATGGAAACCCGGACGTAAATTCCGTAGCCGATTCCGAATGGACGGTAGTGCGGTCTGCACTCGGGATACAATGCCACGTACCACTTAAGATACACATATCTCGTCTCATCCAAATTTGTATTTGAGCATGTTATAGCCTTTAGGTTATTCGTTTATTATTTAAAGCATGATTTAGTTTAGTTTGTTATTTATTTGTTAAAGCATATTTAGGTTGTCCTTTATGCATGTTATTAGTTTATGATGTGTTTGGGTAATGATTTATACATGTTAATGTAATGATTCAATGTGCTCGTTGTGTTATATTGCATGGAATTATTTGGATGAAAGCATGTTAGATCTAAGTACCCTTGAGCACGCATGCTAAGTAGACTTGGTTAATATTGCACAAATCACAAACATTACAAGATGACATAAAGTAAGAGACCATTCCGAACCCAACGGTTTGAGGTCTTCCCTTGCGAGGGGTGAGTGCGGCCTTAAATCTTTGTCCCGGTTCACACCGGGTGGCGACTCCATGTTATTTCGTACTTCTCAGCTAGGCCGCGAGCCTAGGACGGCGTCGCCCAGCTCCTGTTGTCTACAATATGTTTAATTCGAAATGTTTGAATAACATGTCATATAGCTTAGGGTGCATACTTTTGCATTTTCACATGCCATACTATGTTTTGGATGCATATATATTCTAGACATGAAATATGATTTTATGTGATTTAAAATGGTTAAATTAGAATATGGTATGCATGGAAATGATTAATTGGATTAATTGGTTTATGATTTGAAATTTGAAATTATAATATAATGGGCTTAATAAGTGCATTATGAATTCCATTAGTATATAGAATGGAAACCCGGACATAAATTCCATAGCCGATTCCGAGTGGACGGTAATGTGCTCTGCATTTGGGATACAACTCCCCGTACCATTGGATTTTCTGACGCACTATAATTTAATAAATTTTGACCACTTTAGAATTTTGAAATTTTAAACTTGTTAGTGTTCTAGTATTTTAAAAGTTAAAATATAATAGATCACTAAAACCACTTCAATTAAATTACTTTAATTAAGTAAAATAATTAGTAGAGACTAATGGATATTAGTGAGTTAAATTTTAACAGTTAAAATTCATAAGGTCACTAATAGCATACTAGTGAAAATAAGAGTTATGTCTTAGCTGTCATAAATTTATTCACACTAGTAAATTTAAATATTAGATATTTTAAAAAATAGAAACCTTAATTTTAAAATAGTGAGTGGGAGAGGGATATACGACAATATATCCCGCGATCTCCGTTGTTAGTCCAAAAATGTGAGATTCAAAATGCATCTGAGACGGCTTTATTTTCGTCCCCCGACGGACGGTGTCCATTTTGGGTCAATATCAAGTTTGGATTCCGAGAGGATAGAGACTCTAGATGTACCTGGTGAAATGACCTACCCTACGGCGGTACTTCACTAGTTAAGTCCAAGGGTTCCGAAATGACGGGTCACACTCACAAAGGAATGATTAAATCTTAATCAAAATTCATTGATCAAATCAAACGGTGGTTGGTCAATATATGAATAAGAGTTATTCCCTTATATATTAATCAATTGAGATTGTCTCGATCTATCATGCAAAGACTTGACCTACCCTACAGTGGCACTTATTTGTGGGATGATAGATTTCTGTGGCATAGTAATTCTCTTAGGTTTCTAATTCATTATTCATGGTTTATGTATTATGTTTAATTTTATGCCAAAATATTTGATAATTTTGATATGCAATGAATGAATATTAAATGCATGTTTATTTTTTTCAACCATGGTTTCTCCAATTAATTTCATTCTCTCTAATGATAAATTAACGAGAGAAAACTATGTTAAGTGGAAAAGTAACATGAACTCTATCCTGGTCTGTGAAGACCTAAAGTTTGTCATGATATAGGAGTGTCCTACCGAGTCGGCCAAAAATATTGGCCAAGTTATGCGCAATGCCAACCATAAATAGGTCGCGGCTAATGAAAAGGCCTGCTGCTACTTGCTAGCAAGGATGTCCGAGGTTCTTGTTACAAAACATCAGCCTATGCCTACAACAACTCAGATGAGAGAGTCATTATAGGGAATGTTTGGGCAGCCTTCAAAGCGTTAACGTCATGAGGCCATGGTCTCAGTGATGACTGCTATGTGTTGGAGTTCAATCAAGTCCACAAGATCATAAACAATGCATAAAAAACCACATATGAACACATTAAAGGAGGTGGCGGAATCAACTCACATAGAATTCGGTTTTGATGTTTGAAGAACAAAGGTGCGTTTTTGGTGCTCCATCATGCTCGGCAATGGCTTCCAAAGTCAGTGGACTGCTCGGTTTTGGGCGTGTAGATCTTCACCATTTTCGGCCATGTGAGAACTCCATTAAAGCTCCAAGCTTTGAGATTCCATGCTCACAAACTCACTTCCCTATCACCTTTGTATCACTCCTAGAGTGTGCTAGCACTAATCATCTTCCATTTTGCTTCTCAAAAATTCGGTGAACCAGAAAATTGAAGAAGAAATCGGCAGTGATGCCGTGAGATGCAGAGAAGAGAAAGAGAGGGAAGAGACTTTTGCTCACTGTCTTTTTGATGCTCCAAAATCGTGAAGACAAAAGGCAATGAGAGAGTCACGTGAATGTAGTCTAAATTTAGGCCAAAAACGTGAACAACCAATTTAAAATGAGTCACGTGAATGGTCTCTAAATTAGGCCAAAAAACCGTGTGCAACACTAAGTCCAAGAGAGAGAAAATGATTTATATATACTTATATCTTTATCCCATTTACCAAGTAAATGAATAAAATATATATACAAAAGTCCTATCAACTTTCCAACAATCACTTTTCTATATTCACATCATGTCACTTTAATAAAGTGACAACATGTCATATCACATCACTCAAAGTGATAAGTAATTTGACAATCGATGCGACTAGCGATTTGACGCTTGATGTGACTTGCGTGCCGCGTTCGAATTCGAAATGCGAACGCGCTCGCAATCACTCTCGGGCTCGGGTTCGCTAATTCCAAATTAACGAATTTTCCGTCGCGTCGTAATTAAATGATTACGCCTAGCGAATTCACTATTCACGTCGCTAACGAATTAATTCTAAATTAATTCGTTCGCCCGAATTAAAATCTAATTTTAATTCCGCGTCGAAATCCAATTTCGATTAATATATATCGAATATATTAATTTTATCGATTAATTCCAAATTAATCGTTCTCTCTCTTTAATTAATATTTTATCCCAGATAAAATATCTCGGCAATTAATCCCAGATTAATTTTCTCTCTCATCGAATTAATCCCAGATTAATTCTATCTCTCTCTCTTCTAATTAATCCCAGATTAATCTAAGTGCGAGTAATACGTCATCGGTGAATCTTCGGGAACCGACCCATGAGATCTCCGGATATGTTGGCAGTAAATACGGTCGTCGGACTGTCCGAACACGTAAGTACCTCGTACTACGTTTATATCGATTTACAAGACAAGGTTGGCTTCTAGCAAAGCGCCATGCCTACCCAATTCTCCAGAAATATTCTTACAGGAATATATAGATCTGTATCAAGCGTAGTATACCGTAGTATTGTGTATATCGGCCCAGTATCGGATAATCACGTGCTAGGGCTGGGGCTGGATAAGTGTCTGCCCCGTCCGAAACACTTGTCGGATGTCTGGTAACATAGTCTCTATAATCGGATATACATGACCTGGTCACAATATCCCGATTGGTTGCGCAACACTCAAGAGCACTAGTACCGTATCCTGCGTGACATCATCTCCAAATGACTGAAGTGACACTTCCATCTTGACATCACACCCAATACACTACGACTCTCTGATAAACCCAGAAGTGGTGTACACAGGACCGGTTAAAGTCCCCTACCACCAAGACCAAAGTATATCGATTATCGTAAGTATTAGCGATGCAAGTCTCAGGTTAAGACTATACACACCTACCTCGATTTCGGCCTCCCATAGACACATAGTCATAATACCAATGGGATTCCGAGGGGTCTATCCAGAGCGAAGCTGTTTCCCGTACCATCGGTGAAACACGACCTCCTATCGCACTTGCATAAGTATCCAATACTTATATATATGAGAACTATGCCGTTGTGCCCTCACAAACGCGCACAAGTGCAATACTAGCCTATTCCGCATTATCGATGTCCAGTCTCGATAATACTACGGCTAGGGATATTTAATGATTAAACCTTCGGGGACTGATACTGTCTCATATCATTCTCAGTCCAGGTACTAATCATAGGGACCTCTCTTCATTTATATATCTATGGTGATCTAATCACAAATGATGAGAGTGCAATTTCCTTGTCACATAGTCAATTTGCTACAACAACACAATGATCTGTGCAAATAGTGATGCTATGGGTCATAATGTCCAACAATCTCCCACTTGGCACGTAGCGAGTCACTCAAGTGTCCTACACCTGAACTATGTACGGTTCGCTCAAATTGCTGAGGAAAGGTTTTCGTCAGCGGATTTGCTTAATTATCGTCTAACGCGATTTGCACGATCATCACATCGCCACGATGTATGATCCGAACGAATCTGATGATATAGAAGTATATATCTGGATCGTCGATGAGACCTTTAATTCTTTAGCCTGTGCTGACGCCTAGCTCAGCTGCTAACAGAACTATATCTAATCCAATTAGATTTATTATCGATCCAAATGGCTTCTATTGCTGCCTCAGCTGCAGCAATAATCCGCATTTGTTGTTAATTCGGCAACAGTTATCTTGCTCGGAAGATTTCCAGCTTACTGTCCCAGTGTTCAATCTTTATAGTACCGCAGTATTTACCGGTTTGGAAACTTGCAGCAGTGATCCCAGTCACTTCAAGTTCTCCATCTCCATAGTTTAAGACAACATCTTTAGTTCTCTCAGATACTAACAGATGTTCTTAATCTTCAATCCAGTGACTATCACTTGGATTGACCCGATTGTGACTCCATATGCTCAAAGCGTATGAGACACCAATACAAGTACATTTTAAATGTACAATTTCTCAGAGAGTGTTCCAACTCCAAATCTAGCCCAGTAGATCTTTATTCCTTGAATAAAGGTTGTTACTCCCCAGAATTCTACGGAGAATTTCTTATGAAAGCCAAGCTTTCACCGATTGTTTTATGGGAATTTCATTGTCAGTGCCCTCTCCCACTAACCTCCTTATATACACAAGAATTATTTCATTTTGAGTCAAATCATAAACTATTATGATTATTTCAAAACGCCAGTTCCAAGAACCCTATGCTTGCTTCAATCCAAACATGGATTGAATAATCCGCAAACCTTGTTTGTCGGTTTTCAAAATCGTCAGAATGTTGTAAACATCCTCCAAAAGGTTCCTTTTCAGGAAATCGATTTTGATCTGCAACTGACACATTTCATAAATGAAATATGCAGTTATCAACAAGCATCTTCAAAATGGATTTACCATGGCAACAGGTAAAAGGTTGAACCGTTATTAACACAATGTTGATAACGATACCTTTCCGTCAAAAGCCCAGCTTTGTACGTTGGTATGTTGCCTTCCATGTATGTCTTCCTTGAAGACGTTTAATGTACCATAGGCACAATGCCTTGTGGTACAACAACTAGTATCCAAAATAGTTGTTAAACATGGAATCCATTTTCAATTCATGGCACTTGGCCATAATAGGGAGTCGATACCTCGTATCACTTCCTTTGTTCTTGTGTATTTGAAGATTAATGGTATAGTTTCATCCTTGATGAACTATATATGTTCCATTACGGACCTTGTGCCTAGAACAGTATTACTTCGATTTTCATCGAGTATCACTATCCTCCCACTGACCACTGCATATCGGTATTCCTCTCAGGAAAACCGCATGGTGAGCAACAATCACATTGTTCTCATGTGAGATTTATAAGTACTATACTTATGGTTTCCCTTAGGATAACCTATATTGGCACTTATCCAATTTGGGTCCTTAGTTTGGTATCATCCAAACGTTATGCCTAGCATACCCAAATTGTTAGGAATGAGAAACCTCGTTTCTTTCCCGTTCATATCCTATACGATATCTGTCAAACAGATTTACATGGAACCTTATTCTAAATAAGTTTTGCACTGTTAATACATATCCTGTTTGAAGGAAATGATATTCAGAGCGACTCGTGATAAACCTTATCATGTCCAACAAAATTCGGTTCTAGTTCGGACACACCGTCTAACTGACATGTCTCGTTTGATGTGTCCTAGACAACAATGCCATAAATAAGTCTCTATTGATCAAATCAATTTGAGCTATTTATTTGTCATTTATATGTTTGAGATTTTTATTTATATTCAAAATATAAATTATGTTATTCACATCTAATGTGTTTATCTCAGTATCATCTTTATATAATAAAACACTCAATGTTCTATAATATAAAGGTTTTATCCGCAACGGATTAAACACTGATAAAGAGATAATGTCTCTAGTCAAACTAGTTACATTATAACAGTTCCTAATTCAAGCATATACCTAAGGGTAGTTCCTAAACTTAGGTATCTACGGTCGAAACAGCGACTTTCGTCCCGTTTCCGATTCGCAGAGGAATCTCAGCTTGAAGTCAGTATCCTGCTCAAAGCAGATTCTGAACATCAATACATATATTTTATGTACCACACTAAGTATTTAAAATCTAATTTCAATACTAGCTGTGAACATAACTAAGACAAACATTTTTAAAGTTAGAGCCTCGCCCTTTCTTTAATTCCTTCGTGTCTTCCATATCCAAATGGTAGTCACTTTGGGATATGTCAATTATCATTTTCAATATTTTAGGAACCTTAGGCCAAGCCTTGGGTTTTTAGAATATTGAAAGGAATGTGCACCTCGTGCTACATGCCCAATTGCAAACTTTGACTTTACATGAATAGTCAATTAATTCTCCAAGAATTATAAATTGCAATTTTAATACTTCTTAAATCCAAAATTAGATTTATGACAAGTATATTAAATTAAGCATTAAAGTCATCATCACAAAAATCTTCCAAAGATTTTATGCTCTACTTATCTTGCTTAATTTTGGGCTTAAGGTATAATAAGTTATTTTATCAAATAAAGTAACCTATTATTTATTCCCAATAAGAAAATTAAATCATTTAAAATATTTTAATCCTAGATTATATTTTAAATATCCAACTTTTCAATTTTATCTTGATTACAATAGTCCAACTATTTAATCAACGATTAGTGGTACTTTATATATTATAATGATTATAATAGTCCAACTATATAATCAAATATAATCCAAATTAATTAACCTCAATTACATTGATTACTATAATCCAATTATAAAATCAACTGTAAACTGAAATTAATTAATTCAAACATATTGATTAATATAATCCAATTATATATAATCAAGTATAATACAGTCCAACTGTTTATTTAAAACAACAATTTAAATATTAGTCTAACTAACATTTAATCTAATGACGAAATAATTTAAATGAGCGTGTTTAGCGAGTATTCGAACGAATGTTGCAAATTCAATACTTGCCTCCCACTATTTTTCGTCGAGCCTCTAACCCTCTGTCGAGTACTCGGGAAACCGTGTTTCCTAGTGGGCTAGGATCCCGTTAAATATCACACAATCTTGACTTTGGCCAACAAATTGTATGATAATTAACTAGGTAGATCTCGAAGATCAATTGGATCTCATCCAATCCTAGATCCGGTTAGGTGGACATCCAAGTCCCAAACATATATCTTATATATGTTATACATCGAATGTATTCCCTAACCTTTTTCCTCTGAATCAACTAGGCCTTGGCTTTGGCACAACAAACCTAATGATCCCAGTCAAGCGCGGACCCATTGACATGGAAGCTTCGTAATCAATGTCAATGGACAAGAAGTGGTCTTGACTTTGGCCAACAAACCACAACTTGGACACGACACCGATATGGAACAAAGCCTCGTGATTAAAACACATCTTTGATGGACAAGGGCTTGACTTTGGCCAACAACCCCTGCCAATCTCGGATCTTGAGTAAGAATCACTCAATGGAAGGAAAAACGCATGATATTTAACGAGGGTTTTTCGCGTGCAAATTGGCTACCAATTTAATTATCTTTGTTAAGGTCTCATCATCATACACCCTTAAGCATGCATTCTAAACACATAATAAAGCGAGTATGAAATAAAATAATAATGATATGCGGATGGATATTTTACATTGATCCTAGATCAAATCTCTCACTTTCTCTCTCCCGCTAGCACTTGTATTACTTCTACCCGTTACACTACACTTCTAAAGAAACCTCTTTTACATGGAGGGGAATAGGTGAGAAGAGAATACAAAGAAATAGGAGATAAGGCTGGACACGCAGGTCCAATTTAATAAATCAAATTTATTACAATTTCCAAAATCGCCCAACCCGACTAATATCCATCCGATATACATTATTCAAACATCACAACCATGTATTCATACAAGCATGTTATCAATCAATCAATCAAATTAATTAATCTTGATTATTAGTGATCATCCAATGTTCAAACAAAGATTTGATTTTTGTTCGAGTCAAACTCGTATTGCAAACACGTACTCAAAGTACAATTTCTACGAATTAAATTAAATAACATAATTAAATCCAATTTAATACGTATTTAATTCTAATTCATTATTTAATTCCAAATTAAATATTACACTTTTATTAACGAACCTTTACGACTTAAATTCCAAATTTAATCGCAACGGGTCTCAAAGCCCGATTTAACATCTAATGTTTTATTTAATTAAAGTCCAATGGGCTTTTAATTAATTTCTATAGGCGTGGACTTTTGGTCAACTCGGGTCAAACCGAACAACCAAAATCCAATCCGGGAGTTACCCCATAAGCCTTTAAATTAATTTTGGCCCATTAGGCCCAATTAAATAATTAAGGTCCATTAAATCATAATTGGACCTTTTGGATTCGGTTTTGGGCCTAATTGGATCCAACCAATTTTGCCTAAACCCAACTTTGTTACAACAAAGCCCAAAAGCCCAATTACAACCTAACAAGCCCAATTTCCAAAATCAAGCCCAATTAATTAACTTATAAAATTCCAAATTTCACAATTAATTAACCTAAGTGTAATACACAATCAATTACCCAATTAACATTTCTAAAATATCAATTAGCCTAATTAATCATGCACTTTAACAACCAAATAGTGTCCAACACAATTCAATTAAAATCAAACCCAATTAACATGCTTTCAAGTCTCGGCAATTAGGGGTTTTTTCAATTCGATTCGGTTTCAATCCAATTGAGTCCACAATCTTAATTTCCCAAATCAATACAATTCATCCAATGAATTAAAACAACAAAATCACAAAGAATTTCATGTTCTTAAAGATTCGGCCAAGCCACTTTAAAAGGGAAAAATGTTCCAAATCAAAATTCAATCCAATTGAACTTCAAAACAACATTAACCAATTGTTTTAAGTCATCCAATGATCAAACAAAACAAAATTACCAAGACATTAGGGTTATGCAATTTTCGGCCAAGCCTCCAATTTGGGGAAAAATGAATCCAATCCAATTTCATGAAATTGACCACACACAATCTCAATTAAACATGTTCTAAGCATACTTAAACATCCAATGCAATTAAAACATGCTTTAAACACATTTTACCCAATTAAAGTTTCATGTTCAACCTAAGAATTGGGGAAAATTGATCTAATCCAATTTTCTTGAAATTGATCATGCACAACTTCAATTCAACCTCATTCAAGCATAATGCATCAAACAATTCAACCAAATCATGCCTAAATCGAGTTTACCCAAATTAAAGTTTCTACCAAAATTTGCAAATTGGGGAAAATCAATCCAATGATTTTTTTTGTCAAATTGATTACATATATCTCAAATTAGATCATATATAAGCATTATTGATCAATCAATTTGTCACAATCAAGCTAAAATCAAAAAGCCCCAAATTACTCAAGAACCCTAATTTCGGTTTTCATGCATCAATGGCTCTGATACCAATGTTGGAGTTCAATCAAGTCCACAAGATCATAAACAATGCATAAAAAACCACATATGAACACATTAAAGGAGGTGGCGGAATCAACTCACATAGAATTCGGTTTTGATGTTTGAAGAACAAAGGTGCGTTTTTGGTGCTCCATCATGCTCGGCAATGGCTTCCAAAGTCAGTGGACTGCTCGGTTTTGGGCGTGTAGATCTTCACCATTTTCGGCCATGTGAGAACTCCATTAAAGCTCCAAGCTTTGAGATTCCATGCTCACAAACTCACTTCCCTATCACCTTTGTATCACTCCTAGAGTGCGCTAGCACTAATCATCTTCCATTTTGCTTCTCAAAAATTCGGTGAACCAGAAAATTGAAGAAGAAATCGGCAGTGATGCCGTGAGATGCAGAGAAGAGAAAGAGAGGGAAGAGACTTTTGCTCACTGTCTTTTTGATGCTCCAAAATCGTGAAGACAAAAGGCAATGAGAGAGTCACGTGAATGTAGTCTAAATTTTGGCCAAAAACGTGAACAACCAATTTAAAATGAGTCACGTGAATGGTCTCTAAATTAGGCCAAAAAACCGTGTGCAACACTAAGTCCAAGAGAGAGAAAATGATTTATATATACTTATATCTTTATCCCATTTACCAAGTAAATGAATAAAATATATATACAAAAGTCCTATCAACTTTCCAACAATCACTTTTCTATATTCACATCATGTCACTTTAATAAAGTGACAACATGTCATATCACATCACTCAAAGTGATAAGTAATTTGACAATCGATGCGACTAGCGATTTGACGCTTGATGTGACTTGCGTGCCGCGTTCGAATTCGAAATGCGAACGCGCTCGCAATCACTCTCGGGCTCGGGTTCGCTAATTCCAAATTAACGAATTTTCCGTCGCGTCGTAATTAAATGATTACGCCTAGCGAATTCACTATTCACGTCGCTAACGAATTAATTCTAAATTAATTCGTTCGCCCGAATTAAAATCTAATTTTAATTCCGCGTCGAAATCCAATTTCGATTAATATATATCGAATATATTAATTTTATCGATTAATTCCAAATTAATCGTTCTCTCTCTTTAATTAATATTTTATCCCAGATAAAATATCTCGGCAATTAATCCCAGATTAATTTTCTCTCTCATCGAATTAATCCCAGATTAATTCTATCTCTCTCTCTTCTAATTAATCCCAGATTAATCTAAGTGCGAGTAATACGTCATCGGTGAATCTTCGGGAACCGACCCATGAGATCTCCGGATATGTTGGCAGTAAATACGGTCGTCGGACTGTCCGAACACGTAAGTACCTCGTACTACGTTTATATCGATTTACAAGACAAGGTTGGCTTCTAGCAAAGCGCCATGCCTACCCAATTCTCCAGAAATATTCTTACAGGAATATATAGATCTGTATCAAGCGTAGTATACCGTAGTATTGTGTATATCGGCCCAGTATCGGATAATCACGTGCTAGGGCTGGGGCTGGATAAGTGTCTGCCCCGTCCGAAACACTTGTCGGATGTCTGGTAACATAGTCTCTATAATCGGATATACATGACCTGGTCACAATATCCCGATTGGTTGCGCAACACTCAAGAGCACTAGTACCGTATCCTGCGTGACATCATCTCCAAATGACTGAAGTGACACTTCCATCTTGACATCACACCCAATACACTACGACTCTCTGATAAACCCAGAAGTGGTGTACACAGGACCGGTTAAAGTCCCCTACCACCAAGACCAAAGTATATCGATTATCGTAAGTATTAGCGATGCAAGTCTCAGGTTAAGACTATACACACCTACCTCGATTTCGGCCTCCCATAGACACATAGTCATAATACCAATGGGATTCCGAGGGGTCTATCCAGAGCGAAGCTGTTTCCCGTACCATCGGTGAAACACGACCTCCTATCGCACTTGCATAAGTATCCAATACTTATATATATGAGAACTATGCCGTTGTGCCCTCACAAACGCGCACAAGTGCAATACTAGCCTATTCCGCATTATCGATGTCCAGTCTCGATAATACTACGGCTAGGGATATTTAATGATTAAACCTTCGGGGACTGATACTGTCTCATATCATTCTCAGTCCAGGTACTAATCATAGGGACCTCTCTTCATTTATATATCTATGGTGATCTAATCACAAATGATGAGAGTGCAATTTCCTTGTCACATAGTCAATTTGCTACAACAACACAATGATCTGTGCAAATAGTGACGCTATGGGTCATAATGTCCAACACTATGATGAAAGAAGGGAAATCAGTCTGAGAGCACGTCTTGAGGATAATGACCTATCTCAATACTTTCGAAACTCATGGAGCTCGTATTGCGAGCGAAGCTAGGTGAACATGATTATGGAAACTCTTCTGAAGAGTTTCATGTAGTTTTAAAGCATCTATGTTATGTACAAGTTGACTTTTAAATTGACCCAACTGCTGAATGAGCTCACCCATTATGAGTCCATGCTTGGGGATCCTCGTCAGCCCAGTGCTATGGAAAATGTTACCGAGTCTTTTATATCTGCAAAGAAGAAAAAGAATAGCATTGGGAAGGCTAAGTCTAAGCCTATGAATAAGAAGAAGAACAAGAAAGGCTCCAAGGATGCCAAGCCCAAGGGAAAGTGTTTACACTATAACAATGACGCGCATTGGAAAAGGAACTGTCCTAAATACCTTGCTGAGATGAAAAGGAAGAAGGCTACAAGTAAATATGATTTACTTGTTATCGGATATCTATTAGTGGAGGATGATAAATCCGCATGGATTGTTGACTCTGGAGCCAATAACCATGTTAGTTCTTTTTTGCAGCTACTTGACACATTGAGGGATCTTGCTAAAGGTGACTACACCATGAGGGTCGGGACGGGGGATGTCATTTCAGCAAGTGCAGTGGGAGTTTCAAGTTTCAGTTTTTTTAAATAAACGTTATTTAAATTTGGACAATGTGTTACTTATTCCTGGTTCTAGTAGGAATTTGATTTATATTTCTAAACTTTTGGATGATGGTTTTTCAGTTTCTTTTAATAGTAATTTGGTTATTATTGGTAGAAATGGATTAACCATATGCACATGAAACTCAGAAAATAACTTGTATGTGTTAAGACCATTAACATATAGGTCACTCCTCAATATTGAAATGTTTAAGGTTGAAAAACCTAAAACAAAACCATACATGATTTCTCACAATGACACATATCTGTGGCATTTTAGACTTGGTCATATCAGCCTTGATCGGATAGATAGGTTGATAAAGAACGAAGCCTTAAACTAGTTAAATCTCAGAACTTTACCAATCTGTAAATCATGTCTAGAAGGAAAGATGACCAAGAGACTCTTTACTAGAAAAGGTATAAGAGCCAGTCAACTTCTTGAGCTAATACATTCAGACAATTGCAGACCGATGAATGTAAGAGCCTGAGGTGGTTATGAATACTTCGTCATATTTATCAATGATTATTCAAGATATGTGTACGTTTACCTAATGCAGCACAAGTCATATACTTTTGAAAAGTTCAAAGAGTATCATACTGTGGTTGAGAACCAGTTAGGTAAGATGATCAAAACTCTACAATCCATTTGCACTCTTATGTCGATTGTCATATATTATGACTATAAGATTTGACAAATGGACGTCAAGACTGCATTCTTAAATGGAAATCTTGATGAATATATCTATTTGGTACAATCAGAGGGGTTCATAGCCCAAGGTTAAGAGCAAAAGGTTTGCAGGTTGTAAAGGTCCATTTATAGACTCAAACAAGCATCTCGATATTAGAATATAAGATTCAATACCATGATCAAGTCTTATGATTTTGAGCAGAATGATGATGAGCCTTGTATATACAAGCGCGTCATTGGCGGGCATATGGTTTTTCTTGTTTTATATGTTTATAATATTTTATTCATTGGGAATCATGTAAAGATATTATCGGACGTGAATACCTGACTAGCTAACCAATTCCAAATGAAAGATTTGGGAGATGCCAGTTATGTTCTTGGAATCCAGATACTTCAGGATCTCAAGAAATGACTGTTAGTTATGTCTCAAGCATCCTACATCGACGAGATCCTTGTGTGATTTGGGATGTAGAATTCCAAGAAAAGCAATTTGCCTTATCAACATGGAATTATTTGTCAAAGGAACATTCTCCTAATACACCTCAAGGAGTTGAGGAAATGAGACATATCTCATATGCCTCAACATTTGGTAATCTCATATATGCTATGTTATGCACGAGACTAGACATCTGTTTTGTAGTGGGAGTAGTCAGTAAGTTTTAGTCCAACCCAGGATTACATCATTGGGTGGCTGTGAAATATATTTTCAAGTATATTAAGATAACGAGAAATTATATGCTTGTGTATTCTAGTGAGGATATAATCCTAAGGGGATATACAGACTCTGATTTTCAGATGAATATCGATTATAGGAAATCAACATCTGGATTAGAGTTTACCGTACGTGGTGGGGCTATAGTATGGCGGAATATAAAGAATTTTTTTATTGTTGACTACACCATGGAGCCTGAGTATGTAGTAGCTTGCAAAACAGCTAATAAAGAAGTCTGGCTCCATAAGTTCTTGGGAGATCTTGAAGTTATTCCAGAAATGGATAAACCCGCCACACTTTATTGTGATAATAGTGGTGCAGTGGCAAATTAAAAGGAACAAATAAGCCACAAGAGAGGAAAGCATATAGAGAGAAAATATCATCTCATCAGGGAGATAATGTAGAGAGGTGATGTTTTGGTCACAAAGATTGCATCCGCAGAAAACCTAGTTGATCCGTTTATAACGACCTTATCCGCTAAAATGTTTGAAGGTCACCTACATGGTCTAGTATTATGTGACATATCTCATTTGCTCTAGTGCAAGTGGGAGATTGTTGGGATATATGCCCTATAGCTTCATGTAATGTAAACTGAATTATATTTTATGAAATAAAATGACGCATTATTGATTCATCAAAGTGTTTGTTTTAATATCGCATAATCTAAATTATCTTGTTTACCCTAAATTACTCATATGCCTTCAGACTTAGTGTATGAGTGTCATACACAAGATGATTTATGTCTGGAGTTAGTAATCTAAAATAGTCCATAGAGAGCAAACAAAACAGGTACTTTTTTTGTGGTTTATCTATAACTGCAGTCCATTCTATAATTAAAGGCACCTTTTATGATGTGATCATATAGGACTAGACTCAGATAAAAATGGGTTTCTTATAATATTCGCTAAATAAAGAATTCATTTATATCTACTAGATTGTCATATATGGATTGATCTTAATCCTGAGTGTACTACAAACTCATACATGGCGGGCTATGTCCTTTGATTTACAAAGGTAAGGTTGGTGTAGGAATCCTGACAAATAGATACGTATTTGGGGACATGGTTTGGTGTGTAGTTGGGGACGTTTTATATAGATATGGAGTTCACTCCTTGCGAGAAGTAGATGAGTATCTTTCTTAAGGGTTGATTCGGTACTTGTACGATAAGAGTACTCCAGTCTTTCTATACTTAAAGTAAAAATATTTATAGAGGTATAACGGACATTATGACCCGACTCTAATTACGAGATACTCGTAAAGGGTCAATAAGTAAGTAATGACTATACCGATAGACACTGACTTGATTCGGCTTAATTTATCTATTTACGGCAACAAGAGTTCAGTTTCGGGTTTTTAGTGGAATAACTTGAAGTTAATAATTCAAAATATTTAATTAAGAGCTTAATTAATATTCTAGGATTATTTGAGCTCGGAACCGTAGTTCCATTTGGTCATCGTGCTAGCTCGATATACTGTAATATATTTAATATAATTGGATAGTCGAATTACATACTCACATATGTAAATATTATTATTATGGTTAATAATATTATTTTATCACACTTTAAACTATATGTTAAATTTAATATATAGTTTTTATAATTATGTGATAATTAATTACATGTTATTAAATTATATATGATATAATTAAATAAATTTGTAATTTGTAATTTCTAAATTTGGGTTTTGGAAATCCTTGGATTTAATTTGGAAGTTACACCTTTTAAAAATGTTAACCTTTTATTTTTGCAATATCTTTTCCATTATGGAAAATTAAATAATGATGTTACATAAATTTTAAAAATAACATGTGTTGGCCGAAAATTGGGAGGTGAGAAGGGGAAAAGTTTTGATAATTTTGGAAATTAATAACTCTAAGTATAAAAAGAAAATTTGATTTTCTTTTATCTAACTCTCTCATTCCAAACCCTAGACTCCACCTCTCTTGTTCTTTCAATTCTCTGAAGTGTTGAGAAAAGAAAAGAAGAACAAAATAAAAACAAAAGGCCATAAGAAAAACAAACGTGTTTTTAATATTTAAAAAAATTATGTTGGTGTTGGTAACTTTGGTCTTAAGAAGAGAAAGGCAGAAAATTTTTTCTAATCCGATCTCGGGTACCTAATGTGATTTCGCTGTGCTAGGAAGTGGTTCCTACACCTACTTCTACTAGGCTTTAACACCCAAAGGTAGACAAGTAGTAGAAATGATGTATAATAGTGAGTTTATGGACCAAAATCTCAGAGCAGAGAATGCACAACAATGGGACACAGTTGACATTTATGAGTCGTCTGTAAAACCACAGTCATCTGGTATATATATGTTCAATCTTAGGGAAGACCATAATCTTTCTGCTAAATATGCATCTTTAGCTAAAAAAGTCAATGCATTATAAAAGAGGAAGAAATTGAAGAAGTCACATGTCATATCTGTAATTCAAATAAACATGTCACACAAGTTTACCCAACCTTGCCAGCCTTGCAAGAATGTCTCCATGAACAAGTCAGTTCTATAAACACCTTCAAGAGACCACATCCAAACTCATATTCCCAAACCTATAATTATGGTTGGAGAAACCATCCAAACTTCAATTGGAGGACCAAGCACAACCATCGTAACAACCTCCCTAAGTAAACCAAAATTTCTAAAATTCCCAGAATTATGCATCATATATTCCACCGCTTAAAAAAACCATTGGCCTTGCAAGCATTTATTGAGAAACAAGAAGTCATCAATAAGCAAAATGTTCAAACATTGATTAATTTGAAAGATAGTTTTACAAAATCACATTTGCATTGACCATTAATGAGAAATGAAAGTTTACTGCACAACTACAGCCAAACCCTGAGAGTTATGAAAACCCTAATGATGGTAGTTCTGGTAGTCAACACATGGACCAAGTTATATATGTTATTACTCTCCGCAGTGGCAAGGTCATCCACATATATATTCTTGAACCTCATGAAGTTGAAAATAAATCAAATTCAGAGTGGAAGGAATGGGTTAATGAACCATTACTGATCGTTGATAATAATAATTTTTCTCATGCACCTCTATTTCCTCAAGCATTAAAAATAAATAAATTGAACCATTCCCCAGAGATATATGAAATATTCAAACAGGTGAAGGTTAATATTCCTTTGTTAGATGTCGTCCAACAAATTCCATCTTATGCCAAATTTCTGAAAGACTTATGCACCATTAAAAGTAAATATAAGGTAAGAAATAAAGCTTTCTAACCGAATAGGTAAGTTCCATTCTCTCAACCAATAATGTATTAAAATACAAAGAACCTAGTTTTCCAACTATTTCATGTATTATTGAAAATAAAAAAAAATTAAACATGTTTTGCTTGACCTTTGAGCCAGTGTCAATTTGCTTTCATTTTTGATTTACCAACAACTTAATATTGGAGAGTTAAAACCGATCTCAATTACTCTTTTACTTATCGATAGATTAGTCAAGGCACCGAAAGGAATTACAGAAGACGCGTTATTACAAGTTGGTAAATTCATAGATCATGTGGATTTTATTATCTTGGAAACACAAACTGTAGCACAGAGTTATAAGTCAATTCTTGTAATACTTGGACGTCCATTTTAGCAATGGCTAATGCTTTACTTAATTGTAGGAATGTAATCATGAATTTATCCTTTGGCAATATGATGTTGGAGCTTAATGCTTTTTACACATGCAAATAAATATATGATGAGGACAATGAAAATGAGAGCATGGAACTAATTGAACTAATTTTAGAGGAACATACTCAGAAGAGTTTATCTGACCCTATAGAAATTTGTACAACTAATTTTCTTGAATCATGTATGCAATTAGCATCAGATATTCATAATGATTGTTTACTTGATTCTACACAGGTATTGGAAGATGATGGAGAGAAAAAATATTTTGAGGAATTAGGAACACTATAAGAAGAAAAACATGAGGAAGCTCCTAAATTGGAATTAACGACTTTGCCAGAATGATTGAAGTATGCATTTCTTGGAGATGAACAAACTTAACTGTTGCGAAATTAATTTGTCGCAAGTACACAATATCAAGTTTTTGTAAGAGATAAGTAGAGTGTCGAATCCACAGGGATTGAAACCAAACTCACACTAAGTACTAGAATTATCTAACTTTATTTAGAAACCAATTTGAAATAAACTAAATTAAGACTAAAACTAAATGAGGAAAAAATTTAAATGTTTAGTTAAGAGAAACAATGATGAGATGGATTCTAGAGTCTGATTTCACCTAGCTATCCCATATGTATTTGTCATGCCAATCAATTATTATTCAGTTTCTTAGTTTATAAGTCAAGAATCCTAAATTATTCTAACTCTCTCTCCCGAGTGCCGAGTGAAAATATTATCAATTATTGACTTCAATATCCCTATAAAAAGCTAGTAATTAACAATTCATTATGCTCTTTGATTCTTTATTAATAACTTCAAAGGGATTATAGGTTCTCATGAACTCCACAATAGGTTATATTCCCTAGATCCTATTCAAAATCCCATCTCCTGAGTGATAGATTCTAAATATGCAATCATCTTAATTTGGAGCCAACAAACTAGAAGCATTAAACACAAGAAAATATGAATAAACTAAATTAGAAATTCATAACAATAAATTTGACAAACAAACACATAGGTTCAAGCATAGGCTACATCATCCTCTAGAATAATAAAATTAATTCATGACCAAGTAAAAGAACAATGAAAATAGGGTCAATAACATAATATAAATCATTAGAGTTAAAAAAAAAAAAATTACCAGATAAAATCTGAATTGAATCCCTTCATCTTCGGACGTCACCGCCTTCGTCTCCTCCTACTACTCTTCAATCTTCTTCCTTGTATCTCTCTGAATTATGTGTTTAGAACTCTCTTGTTGTGTCTTTTTTTCTCCTTCTTAGGGTTTTGGATGAGCTTATGTATTTATAGGGAAGTTCTGGAGTCCTTCTACTTGTAGAATACTGAATTCTGAAGAATTTGGAAGTCTGCTAGAGCGTCATAGTGGCAGAATTGGTGTTGCGACGCCTAACTCTCAGGTTTTTGTATGTATCTTCAGCACTTATGTTTCATGACGCCTAGAAGTGGCGTCGTGACATTAAGGCATTTTCCAGGATAATGATTTTTCTACATTTTTAGCTTTTTCTGTGTGCTTCCTTTGCATCTGTAAGGTCCCAAAATACGTCTATTTGCCCCAAAATCCATGCTATTATGCTTCCTATCAATAAAATATAAAATAAACTATAAAATAAATCAAATGACACGGAAACTAACAAAATAGTAAGTTACAAATGCAGAAAAAATGGGTATAGACAGCACTTATCAAACACCCCCAAACTTAAGAGTTTGTTAGTCATAATCAAAAGACTAAATAAAAACTAAATAAAAATAAACTTATTAAAGTAACTAAATTAACTAGGCCATTTTCGTAGGGATCATGAATGTATTTAGCGTATGCAACATGCCTTTATACCCCTAGGCGGCCCTAGTGGACGCGTTATAGTCTTGTGAGGGCTTAGAGCGACGACTTGCAGCGACGACACCAATAAACTTCATTCACAAACATGCAATCATGCAAAAATATAAAAGCAAATTGAACAGTCCTGGTAGTTACACATAATATGTCCTCAAAGAATGCCTCCAATGAAGTCAGAGAACCTTCAAAGTAAACAATACAACTTAAATCCAAGTTCTTAATAAATCATCTAAGCCAGACTCACAATGTGTGTGTATAAAGGTTTGGTCATAACTCGACTCCTAAGTAAACCAACTTGATGATTTCGTCTCAAAAAGCTTTGTATCTGCCTTTTTTTGCTCAGTATGGTACGATTTTTTTTCTTTTTTTCTTTTCATATCTTTTTTAACAATACATCTACCTTTAAGGTAGCATTTCTCTGTTAGGGATAGGGCATATCACTTGGATTGGCCTGATTATGACTCCATATGCTCAAAGCATATGAGACACCAAGTCGCGTACATTTATTTCAATGTACGAGTTCTCGGAGAGTGCCAACAACTTTTAGATCTATCCCAGTAGATCTTTATTCCTAGAATAAAAGTTGTCTCTCCCAAGTATTCTACAGAGATTTTTCATGAAAGCCAAGTTTTCACCGATTGTTTTATTGGAATGTCATTTCCAAGAAATGATATATTATCATTTTATAGGACAATCACTGTCAGTGTGCTCCCACTAACCTCCTTATATACACAAGAATCATTTGTGTTTTGAATTAAATCATATACCATTATGATTACATCAAAACGCTAGTTCCAAGAACGCAATGCTTGCTTCAATCCATAAATGGATCGTATAACTTGCAAACCTTGTTTGCTCGTTTTGGTACGACAAAACCGTTAGGATGTTACAAACATCCTCCAAAAGGTTTCTGTTTAAGGAAAGCGATTTTGACATTCAGCTGCCATATTTCATAAATGAAACATGCAGCATTAGCAAGCATTATCCAAATGGATTTAACCATGGCAACAATTAAAAGGTTTCGTCGTAATGGACACAATGTTGATAACGATGCCTTTTCACTACAAGCCTAGCTTTGTACGTTGGTATGTTGCCATCCATGTTTGTCTTCCATGAAGACTCATATAGTACCTATAGGCACAATGCCTTCCGGTACAACAACTAGTGTCCAAACATAGTTGGTATACATGGAATCCATTTCGGACATCATGGCACTTTTCCATAATAGGGAGTCGATACCTTGTATCACTTCCTCATACGTAGTCGGTTTGTCTTTCTCAATAAGATTGACATCTTCATACCTCCCAGGTTGTTTTCTGACTCTCTTCGACTTACGCGGTTCTTGTGTATTTGAAGATGTGGTACAGTTTCATCCTTGATGAACTATTTGTGTTCCATTATGACTCGGTGCCAGGAATAGTATTACTCCAATTTTCATCGAGTTTTACTCTCCTCCCACTTACCACTGCATATAGGTATTCCTCTTAGGAAAACCGCATGGCGAGAAACAATTACATTGTTCTCTAGTGAGTTGTATAAATATTATACTTTGGTTTCCCTATGATAACCTACAAATTTCGGCACTTATTCGATTTGGGTTCTAGTTTGGTATCAGGGGTTGTTTTCGGTGGTCAGAGGTTGTGTTTCAGGGGCTTTACGTGAAGAAGGCATGGGCTTGTACGTAGAAGGCAGGCTGGTCAGGGGTTTTTTACACGTGAAGGGTGTTGATTATGCGCTGAAGGCAGGCTAATGGCGTGAAGTGAGTGGCAGCTTGAAGGCTTGTTACGTGAAGAAGTTGAAGGTAGGTGGCGTGGGTGTATGGCAATGTGCGTGAAGGGTTTACGTGGTGAAGGGGCAGTGGCTTATGTGTGTGTGGAGTTTGAGAGGCTGCTTGCGTGAGTGTGTTGAGTGATGAAGGGGCAGTGGCCTATGTGCGCGTGGAGTTTGAAAGGCTTAGAACATTAGGGTTGATTTCGTGAGAATGAGCTAGGGGTTTCAAGGTTGGGTTTAGGCTTCTTTTTATAGGCAAAGGTTGGGGTTTACCTTGTGTGAATAGGGAAAGGATTTTGTAATTATGGGAAATATCTTTTAATTAGTATGTGATAAGGAAAAGATCTCTTTAATTAGGGATATGATTTTATTTTATTTTATTTTATTTTTTTTTAATTAGGGAAGGTAATTTAATTGAATTAGGAAAGTATTTGATGAGATTTGATTTGTATTTTTTAATTGGGGAAGGTGATTTGTCTTGATTTTAGCATGTGTTTAATTTGTTATTTTATTATTTTGGATATGTTTGGGCGTGTATTAGGTCTTTTGGGTGTGGGCTTGGTCTATTTTGGTGGGCTTGGCATGTGGTTTGGTGGTGTGTGGGCTTGGTGTGTGACTTGCGGGGTTTGGGCTAAGGATGTGTTTTAAAACAGAAGTCCAACGAGCAAAACCAAAGCGAAGCAAGCGAATTAAATCCAACAAAGTGTCAATTTCTTACTCTTCCCTTCCGACGTCCGTTTCCCGCGACTTCCACAACTTAAAGAGAAGTGCCTCCATGTGAGACTCATCATCGGGACAATTATACAAAAATATGGTGCCTACAATTTGTCTCACGAAATACTAAATTTCTAGATAATGAATTCCTTCTCAAGAAAAATAGTGGGAGTAGACTTGACCTCGATGAGGTACGAGAAGAATAAACTAACATAGAACTAAACTCCAGGCCCCTCAAAAGGGCAGTGACAGAACAACCACAAGGTTATGAACTTAGAAGTTCTGGTAGGAAAAGTCATGAGCCTGAAAGATATGGTTTCCATATTGATGAGGAACATGATCAGGTCATTGATAATGACGATCCCACCAGTTATGACGAAGCAATGCGTGATATTGATTCAGTCAAGTGGCTTGAGGCCATGAAATCTGGAATAGACTCTACATATCAGAATCAAGTCTGAGACTTGGTGGATGCACCTGAAGGGATAAAACCCATAGGCTGCAAATGGATTTACAAGCATAAAACTGATGCAGATGGCAACATCCAAACCTATAAGGCTAGATTGGTGGCGAAAGGTTATCTCCAAGGAATTGACTATGATGAAACCCTCTCGCTTGTTGCAATGATAAAGTCCATTCGAATTTTACTGGCACTAGCTGCACCATTTGATTATGAGATTTGGCACATGGATGTCAAAACAACTTTCCTTAATGGGAACCTCGTTGAGGAAGTATATATGGCACAACCTGAGGGGTTTGCATCTAAGGATGATCATAATAAAGTATGTAAGCTTAAACGATCCATTTATGGACTCAAGCAAGCCTCCAGAAGTTGGAATATATGATTTGATGAGACAATCAAAGAATTTGACTTCCTCAAAAATGTAGACGAGCCTTGTGTTTACAGGAAAAGTAGTGGGAGTGATGTTGTATTTCTTGTATTATATGTCGATGACATATTAATCATCGGGAATGATATTCCTATGATGCAAGGCACCAAGCAATGGTTATCTCAGAATTTCTCCATGAAATATTTGGGAGAAGCAGCCTACATCCTCGGTATTAAGATCTACCTGATGAGCGGAAAATATATCAATATTTACCGCCCCTTTTACTTAATATTTTGTTTAGTTTCTCGGGTTTGATGAATGTTTTGATATGTTTTAGTTAATTTTGCAGATAAAATAATATTGGGACTTAATGAAATCATTTAGGACGAAATATGGGTCAAATAAGGGCAAACATTGGACTTGACATATTAATTTTGGAGATTGGAAACTTGAAAGGGCGTTTTAACGAAATGCAGTTTTGGAAATTCCAGTTTTGTGCATCTGTCGTATTTTGGGCATAACGTTTTACTCCGATATCGGATTGAGCTGATTCAAGTTCCAGATTAAAGAAGACTCAACGATCTACAGCTTTGAAAGACAAAATTATTTCTAATTCTGAAGATTTCATGCCCGAAATTGATGAACCATCCATAAGTGTGTTGTGTGTAATTATTAAAGTCACTTTCAATCATTTTCAAAGCAAAAAATAAATTAATAATAAATAATAAAAATTATCAAATCACCACCAAACATGATAAGATATTAGTGGAGCAATTAATAATTGATTTGGTGGAGCAATTAGTGGAGCAATTAATAATTGATTTGGTGGATGATTTGATAGAGGCAAAATTTTGCCTATAAATACCAAGCCATTTCATTTGTAATTCATACTTTCTTCTAAGGAATTCCTTAAGAAACTAAGAAGATTGTATCTTGTTTGTTTATTTACAGGTTTCAGTAAAACTAAGAAAACTAAGAAGATTTTTTAGCAATTTACTTTCAGCAATTTAATTTCAGCATTTACTTTTCAGTAATTTACTTTTCAGCATTTACTTTTCAGCATTTAATTTTCAGTATTTAATTTCAGCATTTACTTTCCGTCATTTACTTTTCAGCAATTTACTTTTCAGCATTTTTACTTTATGTCTTTTACTTTTAAGTCTTTACTAGCCCTAGTTATGTGTTAGTTATCTGGGGTTGTGATGAATTCTAATATCACCGGTTTATAAGGGGTTATTTTATAGTTTAGGTAATTTAAAGGTTTACTTATTAAGTCTTAAGCTTAATGCTTCTTGTTGTCTGATCACCAATAAGATTGATGTGGTAAATCTAAAATGAACTAGACATAGGGATTTTAGGTTTCAGTCTTAGACTTAATAGCCCACGATCTTCCTTGAGGATAGATAACCCTTTAATAGATTTCCTTACGGAATAGACATATACATGTCGGACGGGGGTAGCCATAATTGGAACTTAAACTTAATGAATCCAGATAATTTGGTTGACATAGACATATGGTTCAATTGGTTAAACTGGGTATTTGCGTCTGACCATCGACAGATGTTTTTGCATAATTTAGTGTTCCAGGTTAGTAAACCAATTTATTACACAAACATGAAATAACCACTTCATCTTTTAAATGATATTAGAATGATTCACAACCCTAGATCTTTGTGTCTTTTGTTATTTTCCTTAGTATTTTCTTTGTCTTTTATTTATTTAGAAATTCTACAATCAATCAAATCAATCAAGTAATCATTCTCTTCTCCCTCAATTAGATATTTGTAAATAAATAGATTCAACAATTAATAACAACAGTAGGAATTAAGTCCTCGTGGGATCGATATTTTTATACTACTTTAACGATACGTGCGCTTGCGTTATACGTGTGTGTTTACGCCGGTCACTACCATAATAGATCTAAGAGGTTGTTAGGACTTTCTCAATCTACGTACATAGATAAAGTTTTGAAAAGATTTAAAATAGAAGATTCCAAAAGAGGTAATTTACCTACTTGTCATGGAATCAAATTATCTAAGGAGCAATGTCCACATACTCTTTCAGATAGAGAGCGTATGAGTAGGATCTCTTATGCTTCAGCAATAGGATCGATCATGTACGCCATGCTATGTACGAGACCTGATTTCTCTTATGCTCTTAGCATAACGAGCAGGTATCAGGCAAATCCTGGTGAGCAACACTGGGCAGCTGTCAAAACAATCCCCAAGTATCTGAGAAGAACTAAGGATGTGTTTTTGACATACGGAGATTGTTCTGAGATGAAAGTCATTGGTTACTGTGATGTGAGCTTTCAGACCGATAGGGATGACAGCAGATCGTAAACAGGATATTTGTTTACTTTGAATAGTGGTGCTGTCAGTTGGAAAAGCTCAAAGCAGTCAACTACAGCGGACTCCACCACTGAAGCCGATTATATTGCAGCATATGAGGCAGCTAAAGAAGCAGTCTGGATAAAGAAGTTCATCACGGAACTGGAAGTGCTTCCCGCGATAAAGAATGGCATCACGATGTACTGTGACAATACGGGTGCCATTACTCAATCAAAGGAACCAAGGTCCCACCAGAAATCCAAGCATGTACTAATACGATTTCATCTCATCAGGGAAATTGTTGAGAGAAAAGAAGTTATTATAGATAAAATACCCACAGAAGATAATCTTGCAGATTCTATTACTAAAGGGATGGCTCAATAAAAGCATGATAGGCACACCCGAGAGTATGGTGCCCGGATTCATACTAGTTGGCTATAGTGCAAGTGGGAGATTGTTAGGGATATGCCCTATACCCAACTTGTGCATGGGCTATATGTACATGTATTTGTAATATTTTCTTTAATTAATAAAATGGCAATCTTTATTATACGTGTCTTACATAACTTATATGAATCATCAAACACTGTAATAAAGCCCTTGGAGTAATAAGATGATGGCTTCCACGCCTTATGAGAATCATTACTTTTAAACGTTCATAGTCATAGTTTTGTGAATAATTTGGGCGTTCACAAAGCGGAGAGACTAGCATGATGATATAATCCACTCTTAAGTGGGGTAGCCGATCTCATAGGCTACTAGCGGAGATCCGTCCGTTTGGTGTATCACGTGGATGCATGAGTTGCTCGTGTCCATCGAACTGACCGCCAAAAGTTTTCATATGGAGTGTTTATCATATGTGTCTGTGAGAACTTTCATGTATCGATTATATGACTAGTCCTTAGACTTGAGGTCTTTACAATCTTATGTGTGGATCACATAACTTTGACATTATCCTTCCCCGGTTCAAAAGATCCGATCATAAGGAGATGATTGGGTCATTTTTTGAAACACATGAAGTTTGTAAAGATACAACATAGAATCGCCACTCTCTCCGATATTATTTTCTTATAAGAGTAGTATTCCAGTTTGTGGGTTGATATGTGTGATCAGTGCTTGAGACTGAGGCCGCAGCAGAAGAATCATGTGAGATTCTTAGGTTAGCACGATTCATGACACTATCAACATCATACCTTTGACCATATGGGTAGACACATTCCGTACCCTAGGTCAATAGGTGGGGATACAGTGAGGTGAGGGACCGTATCATATGTAAATCACATTCAAAATGGGTATATATATATTTCCTTCTCATTTGGGGGCCTTGGCATGTTGCTAGATGTCAACCTTGGTCATTGAAATCGAACGACCATCTGATCGGAGGATAATTTATGTTCGATTAAATTATCACGATTCATTTCATGTACAACTTGAGGGGAACCCAAAAGGTCACACACAACAAAGTCGAAATCAATGGTTAATAGTGCACAATACAAATTTAACAGCATATATGATTGTTGTAGGAATTGTTCATAAATGGTTCAATATGTTAAATTATTGAACAGATTATTTATGAGGTTCCATAGTGGCTTAGGGATTGGTGAATGACGATATGGGCACTTTGGGAATTGGAATAAATAAAAAAAAAAACGTGAATAGTAATGTGAATAGTAATTTTTTTTAATTTGTTATTTGTTTTGAATTCCAATTCGACCCAAACTCTTATTATGGTTTTAGAATCTCATTAAACCACTAAATTAAGATCCAATGGCTATGATTAAATTAACATTTATCCCACATCAGATTCTTAATTAATTTTGTTGTATTTCGAGCACCTATATAGACCCATTGAATTATTTACAAATTTTTGCACCAAACCTTTCATATATTGGGTTTATATAAGTGAGCAACTCTAAAGTTTAAGCGTAAGCAACTGATTTTGAGGATCCTTAAGTCTAATTTACTAGAGGAACCTCGAGTTAAAAGTTTTGAGGTATTTGCCTAGGCTAGCACCAAGGGCAAAATACCCGTGCACTCAAGGCGTAGTCTTGCCGTTGAGTTTTGGCTTTGGTGTGTGCATCTTTGGAGGCCACACACTTGGGTGGCTCTTTGGAACGTGGAAGAGCTTGCTGAGTTCGAGAAAAGCTTGTAAATTAGAGGGAGGACTGGATGAGTCATCGGTTCAAGTAAGTCTTTTTCTTTCCTTATTTTAATTAGAGTTCTTATGATAATTAGCATGTTTAGGTTTATGTTCTTTGCATATTTATGATTTTTTATGCTTAGAATATATAGTAGCATGCCTAGGCTTGTAGAATAATCAAAACAAATGGGTCTTGGGCAAATGGATAGCGGCATCATAATTTGATTTATTAAATTTTTTGTTGCGCACTCGCGGCCGCTTCCCTACAGATTAGATTATGCCCATATTAAAGTTGATTAAAATTTTTATTAATTTAAAATTACCTAAGTTTTGTTATAAACAGCAAGCTTGAGAAAGGTTTTAATCAAGCTTAAGAAAGCTAAAAACAAGAAAGAGTTAAAGAAATTAGCTTAAGTAGAAGTTTTGTGAGAGCAACTTTGGAAGTTCTCTACAATATTTCAAGAAGGAGAAATCAAGATTTGATATTGGAATCAAGTTGCTAGCATTGGAACAAGACTTGGATCTTGGAGTCAAGCTTGCTAACCTTTAGAGGTTCTCCACAACATTTCAACAAGGAGAAGAAGATTGGATCTTGTAATCAAGCTTGTTAGGTAAGTTTGATCTTCTCCAAAGCTATGTTTTTCATTAGTGAGACATATAGTACTGAATTATATATTGGATACATAATAACATAGCTTGATGTTGAAATTAGGATAATTAATTGTGTACAGATACTTTGGAAGTATAAACACAATATGCTTGTAGATGGGGTCAAAAATATTCATGTTCGACATGGAATATAAAATAAGACTTTGGAACTCTAGATGAAAGCTTAAAGTTATGGCTACCATTTTAGAATCACTTGACCACCTTTGAGTGACCTAGAATTATTCATGAGTCAATATATTGTAGGATTCTATTGGTTTATGTTTTGATATAAAGAAATCTATATATGTATTTAGAATACATGTATGTTTGTTGTATAACATTTTTTATGGTTGGTTTTTATGTTAAAATAGTTTTAAGGTGTATTGAAATGATAGGAGAAAATTGGAAGTGATTAGGATTGAATTGAGGGTTAAAATGTTAGGGATATGCCCTATACCCATGATATGTGATGTGTGTAATATGTACATATATTATATTTGATTAATATAATAATATGAATAAATATTATATACGTGTCTAATAACTAATTAATACATGAATCATCACACTATAATAAAGCCCTTGGAGTAATAAGACGATGGCTTCCACGCCTTATGAGAATCATTACTCTTAAATGTTCCTAGTCATAATTTTGTGAATAATCTAGGCCTCCACAAAGCGGAGACACTAGCATGATGATATGATCCGCCCTTAAGTGGGGTAGCCGATCTCATAAGCTACTAGCGGAGATCCGTCCGGTTGGTGTATCACATGGATGCATGAGTTGCTCATGTCCATCGAACTGACCGCCGAAAGTTTTCATATGGAGTGTTTATCCCATGTGTCTGTGAGAACTTTCATGTATCGATTATATGACTAGTCCTTAGACTTGAGGTCTTTACAATCTTATGTGTGGATCAAATAACTTTGACATTCTCATTCCCCGGTTCAAAAGATCATGTCATAAGGGTATGATTGGGTCATTTGTCGAAACACATGAAGTTTGTAAAGATACAACAGAGAATCGCCACTCTCTCGGATAATATTTTCTTATAATAGTAGTATTCCAGTTCGTGGGTTGATATGTGTGATCAGTGCTTGAGACTGTGGCCACATCGGAAGAATCATGTGAGATTCTTGGGTTAGCATGATTCATGACACTATCAACATCATACTTTTGACCATATGGGAAGACATTTTCCGTACCCTAGGACAATAGGTGGGGATACAGTGAGGTGAGTGACCGTATCATATGTAAATCACATACAAAATGGGTATATATATCCTCCCTTCTGATTTGGGGGCCTTGGCATGTTGCTAGATGTCAACATTGGTCATTGAAATCGAACGACCATCTGATCGGACCATAATTTATGTTCGATGAAATTATCACGATTCATTTCATGTCCAACTTGAGGGGAACCCAAAAGGTCACACACAAAAAAGTCGAAATCAATGGTTAACAGTGCACAGTACATATTTAACAGCATATATGATTGTTGTAGGAATTGTTCATAAATGGTTCAATATGTTTAATTATTGAACAAATCATTTATGAGATTCCATAGTGGCTTAGGGATTGGTGAATGACGATAGGGGCACATTGAGAATTGGAATAAAAAAATATTATTCACGTGAATAGACTGCTGCGTGAATAGTATATTTTTTTTGTTATTTTTGTTATTTGTTTTGAATTCTAATTCGGCCCAAACTCTTATTAGGGTTTTATAATCTCATTAAACCACTAAATAAAATCAATGGCTAAGATTAAATTGTCTTTTATCCCACATCAGATTCTTAATTAATTTTGTTGTCTTTGGAGCACTTATAAACCCAAAGAATTCTTCACAAATTCTTACACCAAAACCTTTCATATCTTGGGTTTATTTAAGTGAGCAACTCTAAAGTTTAAGAGTAAGCCACTGATTTTGAGGATCCTTAGTCTAATTGACTAGAGGAACCTCAAGTTAAAAGTTTTGAGGTATTTGCCTAGGCTAGCACCAAGGGCAAAATACCCGTGCACTCAAGGCGTAGTCTTGCCGTTGAGTTTTGGCTTTGGTGTGTGCATCTTTGGAGGCCACACACTTGGGTGGCTCTTTGGAACGTGGAAGAGCTTGCTGAGTTCGAGAAAAGCTTGTAGATTAGGGGGAGGACTGTATGAGTCATCGGTTCAAGTAAGTCTTTTTCTTTCCTTATTATAATTAGAGTTCTTATGATAATTAGCATGTTTAGGTTTATGTTCTTTGCATATTTTATGAGTTTTTATGCTTAGAATATATAGTAGCATGCCTAGGCTTGTAGAATAATCAAAACAAATGGGTCTTGGGCAAATGGATAGCGGCATCATAATATGATTTATTTAAATTTTTTGTTGCGCACTCGCGGCCGCTTCCCTACAGATTAGATTATGCCCATATTAAAGTTGATTAAAATTTTTATTAATTAAAATTACCTAAGTTTTGTTATAAACAGCAAGCTTGAGAAAGGTTTTAATCAAGCTTAAGAAAGCTAAAAACAAGAAAGAGTTAAAGAAATTAGCTTAAGTAGAAGTTTTGTGAGAGCAACTTTGGAAGTTCTCTACAATATTTCAAGAAGGAGAAATCAAGATTTGATATTGGAATCAAGCTTGCTAGCATTGGAACAAGATTGGATCTTGGAGTTAAGCTTGCTAACCTTAGAGGTTCTCCACAACATTTCAACAAGGAGAAGAATATTGGATCTTGTAATCAAGCTTGTTAGGTAAGTTTGATCTTCTCCAAAGCTATGTTTTTCATTAGTGAGACATATAGTACTGAATTATATATTGGATACATAATAACATAGCTTGATGTTGAAATTAGGATAATTAAGTGTACAGATACTTTGGAAGTATAAACACAATATGCTTGTAGATTGGGTCAAAAATATTCATGTTCGATATGGAATATAAAATAAAACTTTGGAACTCTAGATGAAAGCTTAAAGTTATGGCTACCATTTTAGAATCACTTGACCACCTTTGAGTGACCTAGAATTATTCATGAGTCAATATATTGTAGGATTCTATTTGGTTTATGTTTTGATTTAAAGAAATCCATATATGTATTTAGAATACATGTATGTTTGTTGTATAACATTTTTTATGGTTGGTTTTTATGTTAAAATTAGTTTTAAGGTGCATTGAAATGATAGGAGAAAATTGGAAGTGATTAGGATTGAATTGAGGGTTAAAATGTTAGGGATATGCCATATACCCAACTTGTGGATGGGCTATATGTACATGTATTTGTAATATTTTCATTAATTAATAAAATGGCAATATTTATTATACGTGTCTTACATAACTTATATGAATCATCAACACTGTAATAAAGCCCTTGGAGTAATAAGACGATGGCTTCCACGCCTTATGAGAATCATTACTCTTAAATGTTCCTAGTCATAATTTTGTGAAATTCTAGGCCTTCACAAAGCGGAGACACTAGCATGATGATATGATCCGCCCTTAAGTGGGGTAGCCGATCTCATAAGCTACTAGCGGAGATCCGTCCGGTTGGTGTATCACATGGATGCATGAGTTGCTCATGTCCATCGAACTGACCGCCGAAAGTTTTCATATGGAGTGTTTTTCCCATGTGTCTGTGAGAACTTTCATGTATCGATTATATGACTAGTCCTTAGACTTGAGGTCTTTACAATCTTATGTGTGGATCAAATAACTTTGACATTCCCCTTCCCCGGTTCAAAAGATCCGGTCATAAGGGTTTGATTGGGTCATTTGTCGAAACACATGAAGTTTGTAAAGATACAACAGAGAATCGCCACTCTCTCGGATAATATTTTCTTATAATAGTAGTATTTCAGTTCGTGGGTTGATATGTGTGATCAGTGCTTGAGACTGTGGCCACATCGGAAGAATCATGTGAGATTCTTGGGTTAGCATGATTCATGACACTATCAACAACATACCTTTGACCATATGGGTAGACACTTTCCGTACCCTAGGACAATAGGTGGGGATACAGTGAGGCGAGGGACCGTATCATATGTAAATCACATACAAAATGGGTATATATATCTTCCCTTCTGATTTGGGGGCCTTGGCATGTTGCTAGATGTCAACATTGGTCATTGAAATCGAACGACCATCTGATCGGAGGATAATTTATGTTCGATGAAATTATCACGATTCATTTCATGTCCAACTTGAGGGGAACCCAAGGTCACACACAAAAAATTCGAAATCAATGGTTAACAGTGCACATTACATATTTAACAGCATATATGATTGTTGTAGGAATTGTTCATAAATGGTTCAATATGTTTAATTATTGAACAAATCATTTATGAGATTCCATAGTGGCTTAGGGATTGGTGAATGATGATAGGGGCACATTGAGAATTGGAATAAAAAAATACTATTCACGTGAATAGACTGCGTGAATAGTATTTTTTTTTTGTTATTTTTGTTATTTGTTTTGAATTCTAATTCGGCCCAAACTCTTATTAGGGTTTTATAATCTCATTAAACCACTAAATTAAGATCCAATGGCTAAGATTAAATTGTCTTTTATTCCACATCAGATTCTTAATTAATTTTGTTGTCTTTGGAGCACTATATAAACCCAAAGAATTCTTCACAAATTCTTACACCAAAACCTTTCATATCTTGGGTTTATATAAGTGAGCAACTCTAAAGTTTAAGAGTAAGCCACTGATTTTGAGGATCCTTAGTCTAATTGACTAGAGGAACCTCGAGTTAAAGGTTTTGAGGTATTTGCCTAGGCTAGCACCAATGGCAAAATACCCGTGCACTCAAGGCGTAGTCTTGCCGTTGAGTTTTGGCATTGGTGTGTGCATCTTTGGAGGCCACACACTTGGGTGGCTCTTTGGAACATGGAAGAGCTTGTTGAGTTCGAGAAAAGCTTGTAGATTGGAGGGAGGACTGGAGGAGTCTAAGGTTCAAGTAAGTCTTTTTCTTTATTTATTTTAATTAGAGTTCTTATGATAGTTAGCATGTTTAGGTTTATGTTCTTTTGCATGTTTTATGAGTTTTATGCTTAGAATATATAGTAACATGCTAGGCTTGTAGAATAATCAAAACAAATGGGTCTTTGGCAAAGGGAAGTGGCATCATAATCATAATTTCAATTTTCCGCTGCGCACTCGCGGCCGCTTCCCAATAGTGGTATCAGAGCGCCGTTATTGTTTTTATTAGTTCTCACTCATTTGAACTCGAAATTGGGTGTTTAAAAGCTCGTTGGAAAGCTAACACCCTGAACTTAATTTTAGGCATAAGTTTTGCATGATTTGGTTAAGATTGGAATTGTGAAATTGCATTTAAAGTTCATGCGTCTGCAGAAAAAAAACGTGAATAGTAAATTTATTTGAATAAAAAAAATGCAATATTATAATTAAATATAATCAAAGTTATTTAATGCCTAAAATAATTCCAACATATTAAAACTCATATGCTTGATGATTCTATGTATAATTAGAATTGGCATGATTATTTTAGGGTGCAAGCATCTAGAGACTTTCTAAGAAATAGAGAGTGTATTGCTTATCCCTTAGCTAAGTAATTATTCCGTGATGAACTTAGAGATTTATTACCTTTAAGGCTAATAAATATAAATCACTTGTTTAATAAAAGACATTATAAAAGATACAAGTGGGTTGGGACCAAGGGGTTAGTAAAACTTTCCAAACTAAAGTTAATTTAACCAAAGGTATTACTAGAGTTAGATAATGATTTGGTGTCTTCCTTCACTCACTACCTTTTTATAACCAAAAGGAAAAGCTGTGAAACATTTAGATAATCATTTACTCAAAGCTTACCTTAAAGCATATTTAAAGTGTTAGACTAATTTGGAGGATTTATTGTTTATTCCTGTCACCAAGGCGATAAGAGCCTAAGAGGTAAGGGTATTTAAGAGAGTTCGATCCACCCTCCCTCTGGGGAATTTTCAATGGAGTTATCCATTTGACAGTTATTCACTTAAACTTGCTAAAATCCTCAATAATAATTTAAGTCTAAAATTTGCCTCCATTGTAAAGTATAGACCCAAAGAGCTAAACCGTATTGGCAGGACTAGGCTTTACCAGACTGACCAATACCAATTTGTCCCTAAATCGTACTATTGACAATGATTTGACTTTTCTGAGTCATAAGACGCAGCGACCCTTAGGCGTGGTCTTATAACTTAGTGGCAAAGATTGGGTGTCCACGAGGACTAGCATAAGCAATGGCATGTTTGATTGCCCAACCCAATGATCAAGGAATTGTGATTTATATCATAAATTGGTTGGGAACCTACCTAATTATCGTTTTATAACGAATGGCCCTAGTCGGAGTTATGAAATGATGATAATGGGATCCTTACCCACAAGAAATCCATCATATTGGGGTTGATGTGATTCACTTAAAATTTTAAAACAATTGTGTGGGAGCAAATTCATAATATTAAAAGCCCATGTTATTATGAAACATTAATGAAAATATATTCCTAATTTTAACATTCTCTCTTAACAGGTGGGTTAAAATATTTCACAAACATTCAAATGGCAAACAGAGTATCACTTTGTTCCATCCTTGATGAGCATAAGCTCAAAGGGAACAACTACAATGACTGGTTTAGAAATCTTAAAATTGTCTTACGACAAGAAAATATTTTCTATGTTCTCGAAAGACCGTTTCCCCCTGAACCCGCATAAGATGCTGACCAAAATACATTTGATGCTTGGAAGAAACACGTCGATGATGATGAGCAAGCAGTTTGCATAATGCTTGGCTCTATGTCGGACGAACTTCAGAAAGCTCACGAAGATATGGATGCTCAAACCATCATCTTTCACTTGAAGGAGTTTTATGCAACTTCCGTTCATACCGTGAGATTCCAAGAGTCATGTGCCTTATTCCAAACAAGGTATAAGGAATGATCTGTTAGTGTACATGTGCTTAAGATGATTGGCCACATTGAAAATTGGCCAACCTCGGGTTCATCATGGATCATGAGATATGTTAGGATCTAATTCTTCAGTCTTTACCAAAAGAATTCTCTAACTTTATTATGCAGTTTCATCTGTCTGATAAAGAAGCTACTTTAGCAGAATTGCACAATCTGATAAAGCAAGCAGAGAAGAACTTGAAACCAGAGCTTAAAACCTCTGTCATTCTTACGGGTATGGACCTGAAGCCACGAGGCCCAAAGAAAAATAAGGGCAAGGGCAAGGCTCCAGATTACCTAAAGCCCAATGGTAAGGTGGAGAAGAAAAATGGAAAGCGGAAATATTTCTTTTGTGGAAAGAATGGTCATTGGAAGAAAGACTGCAGATCCTTGAAAGCCAAGGAAGCTAGGGAAGCCCAAGAGGCCAAGAGGCCCAATGCTTCAGGTATGTTGTATATGGTTGAACTATATTCTCAAAACTCTGAACCTTCTACTTTGGTGCTTGACACCGGTTGTGGGACTCACTTGTGTAACAATGTGCAGGGCCTGAGAAACAGTTGGAGACTCAGTCATGGGACGTTGCCTTACGCATGGGTAATGGAGCAAAACTGGCTGCATTGTGCGTGGGGACTTATTCATTAGTTTTGCCGAATGGTTTAGTTTTAGACTTAGAAGATTGTGTTTTTGTACCTTCTCTAGTAAAGAACATAATTTCAATTCCTTCTTTATGTAATAAAGGCTTTCATGCCTAATAAGTTGTAATGAATGTTCTATTTATTTCAATGAAATAAAATATGGAGATGGTATTTTGAATAATGGTATCTATGCCTTACAAACTAACAAATAATGTTCAACCTCTAATATATACAATGTTAACTCGAATAATCTCAATGAATCACTTCTATGGCATAGTCGCTTAGGTTATATCAATGAAACAAGATTAACTAAGCTGCATAAGGATGGTAAAATGACCAAGGCCCTGCACATTAGAACTCATACATTCTGATGTATGCGGACCAATGTTAGTCACCGCTAGAGGTGGATTCTCCTACTTCATTACCTTTATCGATGATCACTTGTGATATGGGTATGTGTACCTTATGCGGTACAAATCTGAAGCCTTTGAGAAATTCAAAGACTTCAAAGCTGAAGTAGAAACCAGCTTAATAAAAGTATTAAGTCACTAAGGTCTGACCGAGGTGGTGAATACTTAAGCAACGAGTTTTAGGATTACTTGAGAGATAATGGCATTATTTCCCAATGGACTCCTCCGGGAACTCCACAGCCTAATGGGGTCTCCGAAAGAGAAATCAGACATTATTAGATATGGTCCGATCAATGATGCCAGGCATGGATCTACCTCTTTCATTTTGGGGTCTTGCTTTAGAAACTGCAACACTACTAAAAAACCAAGTTCCTTCCAAGACTGTTAGTCAAACACCATATGAGTTATGGTCTGGGAAACGTCCTAGTCTTAGTTATCTAAGAGTTTGGGGATGTGACGCATATGTCAAGCTCACACAAACTAACAAATTGGATGATACGGTAGTTAAATGTAAGTTTGTAGGATATGCCTTGAACTCAAGAGCATACGTGTTCTACATCCCAAATGAACAAAGAACATTTGTCTCACGAAACGCTAAATTTCTAGAGAATGAATTCCTTCTCAAGAAATATAGTGGGAGTAGACTTGACTGTTGGTCTCTAAGACAATCCAAGATCATAATAAGCAATGAAAAATAAAGTGAATACATAAAGAAGTATGTCGGAATCATACTTACAATGAGCGGTTTTAGGATGCGTCAAAATCAAAAATTTATTCTCCAAGTTTCGACCAAGCACCAAGTTGGGAATGAGATTCAAGCTCCAAGCTTTGTGCTTTGATTCCAAACTATTGGGATGGTTTCCCTATCATCTTGGATGATTCCTTGGTGTGCTAGCACTTTAGAAAATTTGCTACAAATCTTCCAAATCTTCCTTGCAATTCTCGGCAATGAGAGGCAAAGAGAGGGAGAAGATTTTCGATAATGAAGAGAATAGAGAGAGATGAAAATAATGACTTGTGTATCTTGTTTTCCAAAAACAAATATCATATACCAAAACTAAAATTTTGGTAAAAGTCCAAACCATGATTACACACAAAATGTGTAATACAAGTCATCATAATTCTTTCACTAAAACCCATCACCAAAAAGTAACTTAAAGTGACAAGTGATGTGACATGTGGGCCCCACTTGATTCAAAATCCGAGTGGGCCCGCGACACATTGCGGGCGCGGGTTCGCTAATTTCGAATTAACGAATTTTCCGTTGCGACGTAATTAAATCAAATTTAATTAAATAATTATGCCAAGTAAAATACTATCTGCGTCGCTCGCGAATTGATTCTAAATTAATTCGTTTGCCCGAATTAAAATCCAATTTTAATTCCGCGTCGAAATCTAATTTCGTTTAATATATCGAATATATTATTTTATCGATTAAATCTAAATTAATCGTTCTCTCTCTTCAAACAGTATTTTATCCTAGATAAAATCTCTTCGTAATTAATCCCAGATTAATTATGATTGAATCATACATCATCGGTGAATCTTCGGGAAGCGACCCAAGAGATCCTGGATATGTTGGCAGTAAATTCGGTCGTCGGACTATCCAAACACGTACGTACCTCGTACTATGTTTTTATCGAATACGAGACATGATTGGCTTCAAACAAAGCACCGTGCCTACCCAATTCTCCAGAAATATTCTTAATGGAATATACAATCTATATCAGGCGTAGTATACGTAGTATTGCGTATTGCGATCCAGTATCGGATGTCACATGCAAGGCTTGGGGCTGGAATAGTGTCTGCCCCATACGAAGCATATATCGGATTACAAGCACCTAGTCTCTTTAATCGGATAATCATGACCATGTCATATTATCCCGATGGTTGCAACCATTTAGAGTACCAGTTCTGTATCCCTACGTGATCATCATCTCCATATGACTGGAGTGATACTTCCATCTTGACATCACACCCTATACACTACGATTCTCAATAAACCCAGAAGAGGCGTACACAGAACCTGTTAAAGTTCTGGACGACCAAAACCAAAGCGTATTGATTGTCGCAAGTACAAGTTACTAGCGATGCAAGTCTCAAGTTAAGACCAAATACATCTACCCTGATGCGGATTCCCATAGACACATAGTCATACTACCTAGGGGATTCCGCGAGGTCTATCCAGAGCAAAGCTGTTCCATACCATCGGTAAACACAACCTCCTATCACACTTGCATAAGTATCCAATACTTAAATATATGAGAACTATACTGTTACGCTTCCATAACACGCACAAGTGCAATACTAGTCTATTCCACATTATCGATTTCCAGTCTCGATAATACTACGACTAGGGATATTTAATGATTAAACCGTTATGGATTGATACTGTCTCATATCTTATAATCTGGAACTAATCATAAGGACTTTTATCATTTATAATTTAAGTAATCAAATTACAAAAATGATAAAATGCAATTTTCATTGCTACATAATTAATTTTGTAAAAACGACAATGTCTTTTACAAATAGTGACGCTATGGGTCATTAATTGTCTAACAATCTCCCACTTGGCCTATAGCCAGTCACTCAAGCATCTAATACCTGTGAACTATGTACATGTCGCTCAAACTTTTGATGAGGAATAGTTATTCGTCAGCGGATCTGCAATGTTTTCCTCTGATGCGACCTTCTCGATCTTCACATCACCACGATGTATGATCTCACGAATCAGATGGAAACGTCGAAGAACATGCTTGGATCGTTGATGAGATCGCGGTTCCTTAGCCTGCACTATAGCCCCGTTATTGTCACAATACAATAGAACGGGCTCAGCTGCTAACGGAACTACTCCTAATCCAATTAGGAATTTACAGATCCAAACTGCCTCTTTTACTGCTTCAGCTGCAGCAATATACTCTGCTTCTGTTGTTAAATCGGCAACAATCTCTTGCTTGGAAGATTTCTAGCTAGATGCTCCGTTATTCAAACAAAATATATACCCGGATTGAGACTTACAGTCGTCTTTATCGGTTTGGAAACTTGCATCGGTATACCCAGTTACCTCAAGTTCTCCATCTCCATAGATTAAGAATGCATCCTTAGTTCGTCTAAGATACTTAAGGATATTCTTAACCGCCATCCAGTGACCATCACCTGGATCGGCCTGATAGCGACTACACATGCTCAAAGCATACGAGACATTAGGTCGCGTTCATATCATGGCATACATGATCGATCCGACTGTCGAGGCGAACGGTATCTGACTTATGTTGTCTCTCTCATCTTGAGTTTTAGGACACATGTCCTTAGATTTAATGACTCAATGTGATACTGGCAACAGTCCCTTCTTGGACAGATCCATGTTGAATCTCTTCAACACTTTGTCAATGTACGTGCTCTGGGAGAGTCCAAGGAGCTTTCTAGATCTATCCCGGTAGATCTTTATTCCTAGAATAAAGGTTGCTTCTCCCGGATCCTTCATGGAGAATTTTAATGAAAGCCAAGCTTTCACCGATGTTAAAATGGGAATGTCATTGCCAATAAGCAATACATCATCAACTTAAAGGACAACGAATGTCAGTGCGCTCCCACTAACCTTCTTATATACACAAGGATCATCCTCATTTTGAACGAAATCATATTCTTTTATGATCTCATCAAAACGTTTGATTCCAAACGCGATGCTTGCTTCAATCCATAATGGATCGATTTAATTACAAACCTTGTTTGCAAGTCTTGGTACGACAAAATCGTTAGGTTGTTGCATATAAACATCCTCCAAAAGGTTTCCATTAAGGAAAGCGGTTTTGACGTCCATCTGTCATATCTCGTATTGAAAATGTAGCATAGCAAGCATTATCCTGATAGATTTAATAATAGCAACTGAAAAAGGTGAAAAAGTTTCATCGTAATCGACACCATGTCGTTGACGATACCCTTTCGCTACAAGCCTAGCTTTGTACGTTTGTACGTTGCCATCCATGTTAGTCTTCCTCTTGAAGACCCATTTGCAACCAATAGGCTTTACGCCTTCTGGTGCATCAACCAGTGTCCAAACGTGGTTGGTGTACATGGAATCCATTTCGAAATTCATGGAATCTTGCCATAAACCGGAGTCGATACCTTGTATCGCTTCCTCATACATAGCCGGCTCGTCTTCCTCAATAAGATTAATATCCATATGAGGTGAGATCAGAAACCCATACTTCTCAGGTTGTTTTCTCGAATCTCTCCGACCTACGCGTTCCTTGTGTATTTGAAGATTGTGGTACAGTCTCATCCCTGATGGACTGTTAATTATTCCGTAAGGATTCTGTGCAGGAACAGTATCACTATAATTTTCATCGAGTTCTATTTTCCTCCCACTTATCACTGCATTTAGGAATTCATTCTCAAGGAAAACCGCATGTAGAGCAACAAATACTTTGTTCTTGTGGGTGATAGAAGTAATATCCTTTGGTGAATATCCTACAAATAGGCATTATCCGATTTTGGTTCAAGTTTGGTACCTTCCAAACGTTTGACGTATGCCCAGCAACCTCAAATCTTCAGGAATGAGAAACCCGGTTTCTTTCATGTCCATTTTCATACGGGTCTGTGAACAGACTTTGACGGAACCCTTATTCAAAATAAGTATTTCACTGTTCAATGCATCCCCAGAAGGAAATAGGTAGCTTTGTGCGACTCATCATAGACCTTACCATGTCAACAAAGTTCAGTTTCTCCGTTTCGAACACACTGTTTATTGCGGTGTTCCTGGAGGGGTCCACTGTGAAAGAATACCATATTCTTTCAAGTAATCAAGAAACTCATTGCTCAAGTATTCGCCACCACGGTCTGACCATAATGTTTTAATACTTTTGCCGGTCTGTTTTCTACTTCGTGTCGAAAACTCTTTGAATTTCTCAAAAATTCCGACTTGTGTCTCATAAGATACACAAACCATAACGCGATGCATCATCCGTAAAGTTACGAAGTATTCATATCCACATCTAGCCTGGCTAGACATGGGCCCACAAACGTCAATATGAACAAGGGCTAACAGTTCGGTGGCACGTGCACCTTTACCGCTAAAAGGTGATTTAGGCATCTTGCCTAATAAACAAGATAGCAGACGTCATATGAATTTGGATCAAATCGTCCAAGTACCCTCTTCGAAAGTGTGGATAAATGTGTCTTGTTATGTGTCCCAGACGACAATGCCATATGTAAGTTTCATCTTCGTTACTTACTTTAAGCTTTGTTTGTTACATTATATGTTTGAGATTATTAATATTCAAAATATATAGACCATTATTTACATCAGAAGTGCAAATTTCCATATCATTTTTATACATAAAATACCCAGTGTTTCTAAATACAAAAGTGTACCCACATTGGGCTAACATAGATACATAAATAATATTCCTAGTCAAACTAGGTACATAATAACAGTCTGTAGTTTAAGTACATGCCCTTAGGGCAGTTCCAAAACAAAAGTGCCAACGGCCAAAACGTCGACCTGTGTCTCATTTCCAATGCGGAGGTCAATCTCTCATGAGTCCAGTCTCTTGCTAATCCGCAGATCCTGCACATCAGTACATATATGAGTTCCACAACCAGAATCAAAAATCCAATTTTTAAAACTAGTAGTACACATGTTTATTTCTATAACAAACATACCTGAAGCCGGTGCCTTGCTCGCTTTGATTTCCTTCATGTGTGCCTTGTACTCGCGGCAGTCACGCTTCCAGTGACCCCGCTTGCCGCACTGGAGATAAACATCTTGGGATTTGTCCTTAGGTTTCCCAGAATATTTTGACGATTTGGCCTTGCCCTTCTTCTTATGCTTCTTCTTCTTAACACCTCTAGTCGCCTTGGGCCAAGCCCTCGGAGTCTGAGATGTTGAAGCATAGTGCGCCTCGCGCTTCTTGCCCTTAAGGAGCTCTATTTCGGCTTCACGCAGAGTGGACATCAACTCTCCAAGAGTCTGGTCTTGGTTGAACATGTTGTAGTTCATGATGAACCCACTCCAAGTGTGGGGGAGAGACTGTAGGATCAAATCTACTGAAGTCTCAGCCTCAAAGACTATGCCCATCTGTCGGAGATGCTTAATGTCAGCAATCATCTGTGACACATGGTGCTCAACAGACGTACCCTCTGACATTCGAGTGCGGAAGAGCTTCTTCTGTAACTCATATCTTTGCGATCTAAGGTTAGATCGGTGAAGATCATGCAACTTCGCTATCATCTCATAGGGATCCAACCCCTTGTTTTGACGACGGAATTGCGGAGTCATAGCGGCAAGCATTACCGATTGAGCAGTCGCATTATCATCGCTATGAGTCTTGCAAAGCTCTAGCTCAAGCAACTGATCAGGTTGGGGCTTAGGCCCAAGAGGTCGCTCTAAAGTGTAGAGTAACTTCTCGGATCCCAGAACAATTCTGAGATTCATATCCCAGTCCTGAAAGTTTGTGTCATTAAAGACGTTGTCGCCCATGACAATATCCCTAATGCTTAACTTTCTTGTCATCTTAACTGCAATAGTCTAACTATTTGATTAACGATGTATAGGTACAGTCTAACTGTTACAAGAAAAATAATAATATATTAGTCCAACTAATAAAATAATTGACGAAATAATTTTGAAAGCGCGTAAAGCTAAGTATTTGAACGAATTACAAATTCAATACTAGCCTCCCACTATTTTTCGGCGAGCCTCTAACCCTCTGTTGAGTACTCAGGAAACCTAGTTTCCTAGTGGGCTAGGATCCCGTTAAATAACACACAACCTTAACTTTGTCCAAAGCTGTATGATTTTAACTAGGTAGATTTCTAAGATCAATTGGATCTCATCCAATTCCTAGATCCGGTAGGTGGACCTCCAAGTCTGAAACATATATACAATATATATGCCAAAATATCCATATATTTTCCTAACCTTTTTCCTCTGAATCAACTAAGCCTTGGCTTTGGCACAACAAGCTTAATGATTCCAGTTAAGCGGAACCCATTGACTTTGGAAAACTTCGTAATCGATGTCGATGGACAAGAAGTGATCTTGACTTTGGCCAATAAATCACAACTTGGACAAGACACACGATATGCAACAAAGCCTTCATGATTCAAACACATCTGCGATGGACAAAGGTCTTGACTTTGGCCAACAAACTAGTGCCAATCTTGGATCTTGAGTAAGAATCACTCAATGGAAGGAAAACACTTAATATTTATTGAGGGTTTTTCACGTAAATTGGCAACCAATTTATTATCTTTGTTAGGTCTCATCATACACCCTTAAGCATGCATTCTAAAAGCATAATAAGGCGCGGAAATAAATTAATAATTATATGCGGATGGATATCTCACAGATTGTTCCTAGAACAAATCACTCTATTTCCTCTCCCTGGCTAACACTATTCTTATCTTTACTATAATTACATAATACAATTAAAGAAACCTCATTACCTTTGAGGGGAATTAGGTGAGAAGAGAATTACAAAGAATCAAGAGAGATAAGGCTGGACAGACAGGTCCAATTTAATTAATTCTAAATTTACAACAATTTCGAAAATTGCCCTTTCCATTCTAATATCCATCCGATTATACATTATTCATTCAACACATCCATGTATTCACTCATAGCATGTTATTCAATCAATCTAATCCAATTAATTAATCTTTAAATTAAGTGATCATCCAATGTTCAAACAACAATTTGATTTGTACGAGTCCAACTCGTTTGAGAATAAGTTCTCGAAGTACGAATTTTTGAATTATATCGAATTACAATTTAAATCTAATTGAATTCGTATTCAATACTAATTCTATATATTTAATTCCAAATTAAATAACTACACTTTTTAATGTGCCTTTCCGACTTAGATTCCAAATCTAATCTAAATGGGTCTCAAAGCCCATTAACATCCAATGTTATTTAATTAAAGTCCAATGGGCTTTTCATTAATTTCTTAAGGCATGGACTTTGGTCAATATGGGTCAAACCCAAATACCAAAGCCCAATTAAGGAATCACCCTTATTTGCCAAGAAACCAATTTAGGCCCATTATGCCAAATTAAACATTAAGAGGTCCATTAGTTATATTTGGACTTAATGGAGTGGTTTAGGCCCAATTTGGATCCAATCCAATTGACCCAAACAAACTTTGTCCAACCAAGCCCATTAGGCCGAAACACAACATTAAAAGCCCAATTCCAAATTTAGCCCAATTAATCAAATTCTAAAATTCTAAATTTCATAATTTAATTTATTAAAGTGTATTACATCAATTAATATCTAAATTAACATTTCCGAAAAATCAATTTATTAATTAATCAAGATTATCATCATCAACACATGTCCAACATTATTGAATCAAAAATCATCTCATTTCATGCTATATTGCTCACGGCATTTTAAGGTTTTATAAATCCGATTTCGATTTTAATCCAATTAAATCCTAAATCAATTTATCTCATGTCTTCAACTCATCCAATGATCAAAAGAACAAAAAATACCATGATATTAGGGCATCTTTAACTCTCGGCCAAGCCTCAAAATTGGGAAAGTTTAATCAATTCAATTCATTTTCATCAATTGGATCATGCATAACTCTAAGTTATCATCATTCAAGCATACCAATCAATCAATTTTATCAAATCATACTCAAATCAATTTTACCCTAATTTTATAATAAGAACCCTAATATTTTTCATGATTAAACTAGGCTCATGATACCATTGTTGGTCTCTAAGACAATCCAAGATCATAATAAGCAATGAAAAATAAAGTGAATACATAAATAAGTATGGCGGAATCATACTTACAATGAGCGGGTTTAGGATGCGTCAAAATCAAAAATTTCTTCTCCAAGTTTCTGCCAAGCACCAAGTTGGGAATGAGATCCAAGCTCCAAGCTTTATTCTTTGATTCCAAGCTATTGGGATGGTTTCCCTATCACCTCGGATGATTCCTTGGTGTGCTAGCACTTTTGAAAATTTGCTACAAATCTTCCTTGCAATTCTCGACAATGAGAGCCAAAGAGAGGGAGAGGATTTTCGGTAATGAAGAGAAGAGAGGGAGATGAAAATAATGACTTGTGTATCTTGTTTTCCAAAAACAAAATATCAAATACCAAAACTAAAATTTTGGTACAAGTCAAAACCATGATTACACACAAAATGTGTAATACAAGTCATCATAATTCTTTCACCAAAACCCATCACCAAAAAGTAACTTAAAGTGACAAGTGATGTGACTGTGGGGCCCCACTTGATTCAAAATCCGAGTGGGCCCGCGACACATCCCGGGCTCGGGTTCGCTAATTCTGAATTAACGAATTTTCCGTTGCGACGTAATTAAATCAAATTTAATTAAATAATTATGCGAAGGAAAATTACTATTCATGTAGCTCGCGAATTGATTCTAAATTAATTCGTTTGCCCGAATTAAAATCCAATTTTAATTCCGCGTCGAAATCTAATTTCGTTTAAGATATCGAATATATTATTTTATCGATTAATTCCAAATTAATTGTTCTCTCTCTTTTCAAATAGTATTTTATCCTAGATAAAATCTCTCTGTAATTAATCCCAGATTAATTATGCTTGAATCATACGTCATCGGTGAATCTTCGGGAAGCGACCGAAGAAATCCCTAGATATGTTGGCAGTAAATCCGATCGTCGAACTATCCGAACACGTACGTACCTCGTACTACATTTTTACCGATTTACGAGACATGGTTGGCTTCTAGCAAAGCATCGTGCCTACCCAATTCTCCAGAAATATTCTTAATGGAATATACAATCTATATCAGGTGTAGTATAAGTAGTATTGCGTATTGCGATCCAGTATCGGATGTTACATGCAAGGTCTGGGGCTGGAATAGTGTCTGCCCCGTATGAAGCATATATCGGATTACAAGCAACTAGTCTTTTTAATCGGATAATCAAGTATGGTTGCAACCATTTAGAGTACCAGTTTTGTATCACTGCGTGATCATCATCTCGATATGACTGAAGTGATACTTCCATCTTGACATCACACCCAATACACTACGATTCTCAATAAACCCAGAAGAGGCGTACACAGAACCTGTTAAAGTCCTGGACGACCAAAACCAAAGCGTATTGATTGTCGCAAGAACTAGCGATGCAAGTCTCAGGTTAAGACCAAATACATCTACCCTGATGCGGATTCCCATAGACACATAGTCATACTACCAATGGGATTCTGCGAGGTCTATCCAGAGCGAAGCTGTTTCCATACCATCGGTAAACACAACCTCCTATCACACTTGCATAAGTATCCAATACATAAATATATGAGAACTATGCAGTTACGCTTTCATAACACGCACAAGTGCAATACTAGTCTATTCTGCATTATCGATGTCCAATCTCGATAATAGTGACGCTATGGGTCATAATTGTCTAACATTCACCTCGATAAGGTACGTGCTAGTGTTCCTAGAACATGCCAAGGATCTCTAAGAGTGATTTGTGTGTGAATTATCAAGATAGTTGCGGAATACTCACATTGATTGGTTGAGGAGATTTCAAAAATTTACATCTTTGTTGGATGCGTTGGAAGCTTCGGAGCTTGAGATCGAGTGCCAAACTCTCGGATTAGTCTCTCTATCACCTTCCTTTGACTCTTTAATGTGCTAGCAAAGTATAATTTTGAAACAAAATTCCATGGGAGAAAGGAGAAGCTCACGCCCAAAGAGAGAGGAAGATGAATAGTTTTTATTTGATTTCCAAAATCTAATACAAAAAGTTTTCTACAAAGTTGGTATATGTCTCTTTAATTAATTAAAGACAAAGAGTGTTGGAATTCACTTGAGTGTAGAGAAAGCAATCCAAGATTTAATTCTCAACCACTTACCAAATTCCATCAAGTGTCAAACACTTTGATGTAAGTTGGTGGGTCCTATTTGAAATTCCAAATTTAAGTCAGACAATCCAACACGCAACTTCGCTCGGGCCTGGGTTTGTTTAATTCCGAATTAAATGAATTTGTCGTTGCGACATAATAAAATCCAATTTAATTAAATAATAATGTCTAGTAAAATTATTACGAAAGTCGCTTGTGAATTAATTCTAAATTAATTCTTTCGCGCAAATTAAAATCCAATTTTAATTCCGCTTTGAAATCTAATTTCAATTAATATATCAAATATATTATTTTAGCCCAATTAAATAATTAAATAGTAAAATCTAATTCACAATTAAATTTATTTTACCGATTAATTTCAAATTAATCGCGTTCTCTCTTCTCGACGAATTTAATCCCAGATAAATTCTTGACGCAATTAGTCCCAAATTAATTCTTTCTCTTTTAATTAATCTCAAATTAATTTATTGTCGTAATTAATCCCAGATTAATTTTCTCTCTCTCTCATAATTAATCCGAGATTAATTCTGTTCCTGTCAAATATCATCGGTGAATCTTTGGGAGGCGACCCAAGAGATCCCTGGATATGTTGGCAGTAAATACGGTCATCGGACTATCCGAATACGTGCGTACCCAGTACCATGTTCTTACCGATTTACAGGACATGGTTGGTTTCTAGCAAAGCACTGTGCCTACCCAATTCTTCAGAAATATTATGTTCAAGAATATGTAATTTTTGTCAGGCGTAGTATACGTAGTATTGCGTATTACGATCTAGTATCGATATCACATGATAGGCCTAGGGCTGGAATTGTGTCTGTCCCGTACAAAACATATATCTGATCTCTGGTAACTAGTCTCAATAATCGGATAATCATGACCTAGTCATATTATCTCGATGACTACAGTACTAAAGAGTACTAGTTCTGTATCCTACGTGATCATCATCTTCATATGACTGGAGTGATACTTCTATCTTGACATCACACCCAATACACTATGATTCTCAGTATACCCAGAAGAGGCTTACACAGAACCTGTTAACACCCCGGACGACCAAAACCAAAGTATATTGATTGTCGCAAGTATTAGCGATGCAAGTCTCAGGTTAAGACCAAATACACCTACCCTGATTCGGATTCCCATAGACACATAGTCATACTACCAATGGGATTCCGAGGGGTCTATCCTAAGCGAAGCTGAATCTGTACCATCGGTAAACAGAACCTCCTATTACACTTGCATAAGTATCCAATACTTAAATATATGAGAACTATGTCGTTATGCTCCCACAACGCGCATAAGTTCAATACTAGTCTATTCCGCATTATCGATGTCCAGTCTCGATAATACTACGACCGGGGATATTTAATTATTAAACCTTAGTGGATTAATATTGTCTCATATCTTATTAATCTTGTACTAATCATATGGACTTTTATCATTTATATATCTTGGTAATCTAATTACAATTGATAAAAGAGCAATTTCCTTTGTCACATAGTTTATTTATACAACAACACCATGTTCTATACAAATAGTGATGCTATTGGTCATAATTGTCCAACAATCTCCCACTTGGCCTATAGCCAATCACTCAAGTGTCATACACCTGAACTATGTACTGGCCGCTCAAACTTCTGCTGAGAAACTGCTTTCGTCTACGGATTTGCAAGGTTATCATCTGATGCGATTTATTCGATCATCATATCACCAAGATGTATGATCCGAACGAATCTGATGAATTAGTCGAAGTACATACTTTGATCATTGATGAGACTGTGGTTCCTTAGCCTGTACTGTAGCCTAGCTCAGCGGCTAACAGAACTACTCCTAATCTAATTAGGAATTTTATAGATCCAAAATTGCTTCATTTGCTGCCCCAGCTGCAGCAATATTCCGCTTTTATTATTTATTCGTCAACATTATCTTGCTTGGAAGATTTCCAGCTCACCGTCCCGTTATTCAAACTATATAGTACCCTTATTACGACTTATAGTCATTTTTGTCGGTTAGGAAACTTGCAACGGTGAACCTAGTTACCTCAAGTTCTCATTTCCCCATTCTTCCAGAAAGCATCCTTAGTTCGTCCAAGATACTCAAGGATGTTCTTTACATTAATCCAGTGACCATCACCTGGATTGGCCTGATTGAGACTCCATATGCTCAAAGCATATGAGACACCAGGTCGCGTACATATTTTTAATGTACGAGTTCTCGGGGAGGGTCAACAGCTTTTAGATCTATCCCAGTAGATCTTTATTCCTAGAATAAAGGTTGCATCTCCCAAGTATTCCATGGAGAATTTTTATGAAATCCAAGCTTTCACCGATTGTATTCTGGGAATGTCATTTCCAAGAAATGATATGTCATCATTATATTGGACAATCATTGTCAGTGTGCTCCCACTAACCTTCTTATATACACAAGAATCTTTACCGTTTTGAATGAAACCATATACCATTATGATCTTTTCAAAACGTTAGTTCCAAGAAAGCAATGCTTGCTTCAATCCATAAATGGATTGATTTAACTTGCAAACCTTGTTTGCTTGTTTTTGTACAACAAAACCGTCAGGATGTTGTAAACATCCTCCAAAAGGTTTCCGTTTAAGGAAAGTGGTTTTGACGTACCATGTGCCATATTTCATAAATGAAATATGCAACATTAGCAAGCATTATCCAAATGGATTTAATCATGGCAACAAGTGAAAAAGTTTCGTCTTAGTCGACAGTATGTCGTTGACGATACCCTTTATGTACAAGCCTAGCTGTGTATATTTGTATGTTTCCATCCATGTATGTATTTCTTGAAGACTTATTTAGTACCAATAGGCACAATGCCTTTTGGTACATTAACCAGTGTCCAAACTTGGTTGTATACATGTAATCCATTTCGGACTTCATGGCACTTTGCCATAAAAGGAGTCGATACCATGTATCACTTCCTCATAAGTAGCTGGTTCGTCTTCCTCAATAAGATTGACATCTACATGAGGTGAGATCAGAAACATATATCTTTTAGGTTGTTTTCTGACTCTCTCCGACCTACACATGTCTTGTGTATTCGAAGATTATTGGTATAGTTTCATCCCTGATGAACTGTTAGTGTTCCATGAGGACTCGGTGCCAGGAATGGTATTACTCTGATTTCCATCGAGTTTTACTTTCCTCCCACTTACCACTGCATATAGGAATTCCTCTTAAGAAAACCGCATGGAGAGCAACAATTACATTATTCTCTAGTGAGTTGTATAAGTATTATACTTTGGTTTCTTAGGACAACCAATTACAAATAGGCACTTATTCAATTTGGGTTCTAGTTTAGTACCTTCCAAACATATGCCCAGCATTCCCAAATCTTTAGGAAAGAGAAATATGGTTTCTTTCCTGTTCATATCTAATATGAAATCTGTCTAAAAGATTTTCATGGAATTTTATTCAAAATAAGTATTGCACTGTTTAATGTTTATCCCTTGAAGGAAATTGGTAGCTCAGAGCGACTCATCATTAATCTTTCCATGTCCAACAAAGTTTGGTTTGTCTGTTCGGACACACCGTCAAATTGAGGTGTCCCGGGAGGAGTCTATTATGAAAGAATACTATATTCTTTCAAATAGTCGAGAAACTAATTACTTAAGTATTTCCATCACGGTCCAATCGTGATGTTTTAATACTCTTGCCGGTCTGTTTTTTTTTTTTATACTTCGTGTCGAAACTCTTTGAATTTATCAAAAGTTTTCGATTTATGTTTTACAAGAAACACATAACCATAACACGGTGCCACATCCGTAAAGGTTACGAAGTGTTCATATCCACCTCTAGCCTAGCTAGATATGGGCCCACTTATGTCACTATGAATGAGGGCTAACAGATCGGTGGCACTTTCACTTTTAGCAAGTAAAATGTGTTTTAGGCACTTTGCCTAATAAACTAGATTCGTAGACATCATTTGAATTAGAATCAAATCAGTCATAGTATCCACTCTTCAAAAGTGTGGATATGCGAGTCTTGTTTAATGTGTCCCAGACAACAATGCCAGTATTAAGTCTCAACAGATTTATAAAGTTTGAGCTTTTGTTTGTCATATTATATGTTTGAGATTCATTTATATTCAAAATATAAATATTGTTATTCACATCTAATGTGTATATCTCAATATCATATTTATAAACAAAACACTTAGTGTTCTTAAATATAAAGGTATACCCGCAACGGGTTATACTAGATATAGAGATAATGTTTCTAGTCAAACTAGGTACATTATAACAGTTTCCTAATTTAAGTACATGTGCAAAGGGCAGTTCCAAAACTTAGGTTTCTAGGCCAAAACAGCGACTCTCGTTCTGTTTCCAACTCATAGGTCGATCTCATCTGAAGTCAGTATCCTGCTCATCAGCAGATCCCGCACATCAGTACATATATTTATGTACCACATCCGGTATCTAAAATCCAATTTTAAAACAAGTTGTGGACATGTTTATAACAAACATACCTGAAGTCGGAGCCTAGCCCGTCTTCACTTCCTTCATGTATGCCTCGTCCATACGGCAGTTACGCTTCCAGTGACCCCGTTTTCCACAATTTAGGCAGACATCCTGGGATATGTCCTTTGTCTTCGCAAAAGACTGTGATGATTTTGCATTTTCCCTTTTCTTCTCACCCCCAGAATCCTTCGGCCAAGCCTTGGCCTTCTGGGATGTCGAAGTAAGATGCGTCTTGCGCTTCTTACCCTTTTACAAGCTTTGGCTCTGTCTCTTTGAGGATAGTCGTTGAATCTCCAAGAGTTTTCTTATTGCAATTAGTACTTCTAAGATCTAAGAATATATCTATGAAGATCCTTCAATTTCAATATCATACTATAAGGATCTAATCCTTAGTTCTGATGAAGAAATTAAGGAGTCATTGCGGCAGGCAAAACGGATTGAGCACTAAAGTTATCATCACCATGAGTCTTCCAAAGCTCATGCCCCACTATTTGCTCAACTCCGGGCTCAGGCCCGAGATGTCACTCTATCAAATAAAGTAACTTCTCGGCTCCAATGACTATCCTGAGATTCTATTCCCAATTTGAAAATTAAGCCGCTTAAAGACATTTTCACCCAGGATTATGTTTTAAACGCTAATCTTTCAGTTATCTTGATTCCAATAGTCCAAATATCCAATCAACGATTTCGGGTACAATCGAATATAATGATTACTATAGTCTAACTATATAATCAACTACTATTGATCGGTTAAATTCAAATGTATTGATTACTATAATCCAATTATATAACCAACCACAAATGAAGTAGTTTGAATACAGTCCAACTGTTCAATTAAAACAACAATTAAATATTAGTCCAACTAATATATTTATAAATAAATAATGACGAAAAATGAAATGAACGCGTATTGGCAAGTATCTAAACGAAATTGCAAATTTAATACTTGCCTCCCACTATTTTTCGGCGAGCCTCTAACCCTCAATGGAGTACTCGGGAAACCTAGTTTCCTAGTGGGCTAGGATCTCGTTAAATAACACACAACCTTGACTTTGGCCAACAAGTTGTATGAAACTTAACTAGGTAGATCTCTAAGATCAATTGGATCTCATCCAATTCCTAGATCCAGTAGGTGGACCTCTAAGTCCGAAACATATATCCAATATATTGCCTAACCTTTTCCTCTAAATCAACTAAGCATTGGCTTTGGCTCAACAAGCTTAATTATTCTAGTTAAGCGTGACCCATTGACAGTGAGAAAGCTTCGTAATCGAGGCCGATGAACAAGAAGTGACCTTGACTTTGGCCAACAAATCACAACTTGCCCAAGGCGTACGTAATGGAACAAAACCTTCATGATTCAAACACATCCGAGATGGACAAAGGTCTTGACTTTGGCCAACAAACCAATGCCAATCTTGGATCTTGAGAGAGAATCACTCAATGGAAGGAAATCGCTTAATATTTTTTAGGGTTTTTGTCGCGATTTGGAAACCAATTTATTATCTTTCATTAGGTCTCATCATACACCCTTAAGCATGCATTCTAAAAGCATAATAAGGCGCGATAAATAAATTAATAATGATATGCGGATGGATATCTCACAAATTGTTCCTAGAACAAATCACTCACTTTCCTCTCCCCGGTTAGCACCATTCTAACTTCTACCCAATTACATAATATATTAAAGAAACCTCATTACATTGAGGGGAATTGGTGAGAAGAGAATTACAAAGAATCGAGAGATAAAGGCTGGACACGCAGGTCTAATTTAATAAATTCTAAATTTATTACAACAATTTCCAAAATTGCCCTCACCCATCTAATATCCATCCGATATACATTATTCATACAACACATCCATGTATTCACACAAAACATGTTATTCAATCAATCTAATCCAATTAATTAATCTTTGAATTAAGTGAGCATCCAATGTTCAAACAACGATTTGATTTGAGCGAGTCCAACTCATTTTAAAAATAAGTACTCCAAGTCCGTATTCTTGAATTATATCGAACTACAATTTTAAATCTGATTTAATTTGTATTCAATACTAATTCTATATTTAATTCTAAATTAAATAATTACACTTTAATAATGTGCCTTTACGACTTAGATTCTAAATCTAATCATAATGGGTCTCAAAGCCCAATTAACATCCAATGTCAATTTAATTAAAGTCCAATGGGCTTTCAATTAATTTATTAAGGCATGGACTTTGGCAACCAAAGCCCAATAAGGAATCACCCTTTGCCACAAAATTAATTTTGGCCCATCAGGCCCAATTAATTATTTAAAGGCCCATTTGTTATATTTGGACTTAATGGAATGGTTTAGGCCCAATTTGGATCCAATCTAATTGTCCTAAACCAACTTGGCCCAATCAAGCCCATTAAGCCCAATTACAACAATTAAATTAACTCATTATTCCAAATTACAAATTAATTCAATTCAAGTGTAATTACCATAATTAATTAATTAAATTAATGCTTCCAAAACACTTAATTAATTCAATTAATCATGCTCTACATTTCCAATTCATGTCCAACACAAATTGAAGCAAAATCAATCTATAACATGCTTGAAGGCTCACGCCAATTGTGCATAAAAAACACCCAATTTGATTTCAATCCAATTAAGTCAACAAACAAGATTATTTCATGCTTTAAACATATCCAATTGTCTAAAATCAAAAATCACCATGATGCTTCTAGGTCCATAACTTTCAGCCAAGGGTTGCAATTTGGGGAAAATTAATCCTATCAATTTTTCACAAAATTAAGGATGCACAAATCCAATTCATCATCATTCAAACACAACCCATCAACCAATTTAGGAAAATCAAGCTCCAAACATAAAAATCCCAAATTAAAGTTTAGAACCCTAGATTTTCAAATCGCACTAAGATCGCTTTGATACCATTGTTAGTGTTCCTAGAACATGCCAAGGATCTCTAAGAGTGATTTGTGTGTGAATTATCAAGAGAGTTGCGGAATACTCACATTGATTGGTTGAGGAGATTTCAAAAATTTCCATCTTTGTTGGATGCGTTGGAAGCTTTGGAGATTGAGATCGAGTTCCAAACTCTCAGATTAGTCTCCCTATCACCTTCCTTTGACTCTTTAATGTGCTAGCAAAGTAGAATTTTGAAACAAAATTCCATGGGAGAAAGGAGAAGCTCACGCCCAAAGAGAGAGGAAGATGAATAGTTTTTATTTAATTTCCAAAATCTAATACAAAACGTTTTCTACAAAGTTGGTATATGTCTCTTTATTTAATTAAAGACAAAGAGTGTTGGAATTCACTTGAGTGTAGAGAAAGCAATCCAAGATTTAATTCTCAACCACTTACCAAATTCCATCAAGTGTCAAACACTTTGATGTAAGTTGGTGGGTCCCACTTGAAATTCCAAATTTAAGTCGGACAATCCAACAATCAACTTCGCTCGGGCCTGGGTTCGTTTAATTCCGAATTAAATGAATTTACCGTTGCGACTTAATTAAATCCTAATTAAATAATAATGCCTAGCAAAATTATTACGAAAGTCGCTTGTGAATTAATTCTTTCACGCGAATTAAAATCCAATTTTAATTCCGCTTTAAAATCTAATTTCAATTAATATATCAAATATATTATTTTAGCCAATTAAATAAATAAATAGTAAAATTTAATTTCACAATTAAATTTATTTTACCGATTAATTTCAAATTAATTGTGTTCTCTCTTCTCGATGAATTTAATCCCAGATAAATTCTTGCCGCAATTAATCCCAGATTAATTCTTTCTCTTTTAATTAATCCCAGATTAATTTATTGCCGTAATTAATCTCAGATTAATTTTTTCTCTCTCTCATAATTAATCCCAGATTAATTCTGTTAGAGTCAAATATCATCGGTGAATCTTTGGGAGGCGACCCAAGAGATCCCTGGATATGTTGGCAGTAAATACGGTCATCGGACTATCCGAATACGTACGTACCTAGTACCACATTCTTACCGATTTACAAGACATGGTTGGTTTCTAGCAAAGTACTATGCCTACCCAATTCTTCAGAAATATTATGTTCAGGAATATGTAATCTTTGTCAGGCATAGTATACATAGTATTGAGTATTACGATCCAGTATCGATATCACATGATAGGCCCAGGGCTGGAATTGTGTCTGCCCTGTACGAAGCATATATCGGATCTCTGGTAACTAGTCTCAATAATCAGATAATCATGACCTAGTCATATTATCTCGATGACTACAGTACTAAAGAGTACTAGTTCCGTATCCTACGTGATCAGCATCTTCATATGACTGGAGTGATACTTCCATCTTGACATCACACCCAATATACTATGATTCTCAGTATACCCAGAAGAGGCGTACACAAAACCTGTTAAAGAACCGGACGACCAAAGCCAAAGTATATTGATTGTCGCAAGTATTAGCGATGCAAGTCTCAGGTTAAGACCAAATACACATACCCTAATTCGAATTCCCATAGACACATAGTCATACTACCAATGGGATTCCGAGGGGTCTATCCAGAGCGAAGCTGTTTCCGTACCATCGGTAAACAGAACCTTCGATTACACTTGCATAAGTATCCAATACTTAAATATATGAGAACTATGCCGTTATGCTCCCACAACGCGCACAAGTTCAATACTAGTCTATTCCGCATTATCGATGTCCAGTCTCGATAATACTACGCCTAGGGATATTTAATGATTAAACCTTAGTAGATTAATATTGTCTCATATCTTATTAATCCGATACTAATCATATGGACTTTTATCATGTATATATCTTGGTAATCTAATTACAAATGATTAAAGAGCAATTTCCTTTTCACATAGTTTATTTGTACAACAACACCATGATTAGTTTACTTGTATTTTACTCTAACCAAAACCAACACACCACTTGGCTATTTAAACAAATGAATTTTGGAAATTTGTGTGTGTGGTTACTATTCACAGCAACACGAAAATTTCTCTCTTCCTTCACTGAAGTGGGCGTGAACTTCTCCCTTCTTCTTCTTGAGTTTTGTTGCAAAACCAAGTGAGCTAGCACTCAAAGGAATCAAATGAGGTGATAGGGAAACCCATCCCTAGAGTTTGGAATTCTTGTTTCACCAAGCTTGGAGCTCAACAATCATCAAAGTGGAGCTTGGAGCACTACACAAAGAGGAAAAGTTTTGAACTCTCCATCTACATCCAACCGAGCATTGTAAGTATTTTCTGCTAACTTCTTTGCGTATTCACACTTCTATTATGCTTAAATGATCTTGGGATTGACCTTAGAAACCCAACAGTACGAGAAGAACAAACTTACATATAACTAAACCCCAGGCCCCTCAAAAGGGTAGCGCGATGGAACAACCATAAGGTTATGAACTCAGAAGGTATGGTTGGGAAAGACATGAGCCTGAAAGATATGGTTTCCATATTGATGAGGAACATGATCAGGTCATTGATAATGACGATCCCATCAGTTATGACGAAGCAATGGGTGACATTAATTCAGTCAAGTGGCTTGAGGCCATGAAATCTGAAATAGACTCTATGTATCAGAATCAAGTCTGGGACTTGGTAGATGCACCTGAAGGGATAAAACCAATAGGCTGCAAGTGGATTTACAAGCTTAAAATTGATGCAGAAGGCAACATCCAAACCTATAAGTCTAGGTTGGTGGCGAAAGGTTATAGACAAATCAAAGGTATTGACTATGTCGAAACCTTCACGCCTGTTGCAATGATAAAGTCCATTCAAATTTTACTGGCACTAGCTGCACACTTTGATTATAAGATTTGGCAGATGGATGTCAAAACAGCTTTCCTTAATGGGAACCTCGTAGAGGAAGTCTATATGACACAACCTGAGGGGTTTGCATCTAAGGATGATCATAATAAAGTATGCAAGCTTAAACGATCCATTTATTGACTCAAGCAAGCCTCTAGAAGTTGGAATATACAATTTGATGAGACAATCAAAGAATTTGACTTCATCAAAAATGTAGACGAGCCTTGTATTTACAGGAAAAGTAGTGGGAGTGCTGTTGTATTTCTTGTATTATATGTCGATGACATATTAATCATCGGGAATGATATTCCCATTATGCAAGCCACCAAATAATGGTTATCTCATAATTTCCCCATGAAAGATTTGGGAGAAGCAACATATATCCTCGGCATTAAGATCTACCGTAATAGATCTAAGAGGTTGTTAGGGCTTTCTCAATCTACGTACATAGATAAAGTTTTGAAAAGATTCAAAATGGAAGATTCCAAAAGAGGTAATTTACCTACTTGTCATGGAATCAAATTATCTAAGGAGCAATGTCCACATACTCCTTCAGATAGAGATCGTATGAGTAGGATCCTTTATGCTTCAGCAATAGGATCGATCATGTACGCCATGCTATGTACAAGACCTGATGTCTCTTATGCTCTTAGCATAACGAGCAGGTATAAGGCAAATCTTGGTGAGCAACACTGGGCAGTTGTCAAAACAATCCTCATGTAACTGAAAAGAACTAAGGATGTGTTTTTGACATACAGAGATTGTTCTGAGATGAAAGTCATTGGTTACTGTGATGCGAGCTTTCAGAACGATAGGGATGACAATAGATCGCAAACATGATATCTGTTTACTTTGAATGGCGGTGCTGTCAGTTGGAAAAGCTCAAAGTAGTCAACTACAGCGGACTCCACCACTAAAGTCGAGTATATTGCATCATCTGAGGCTTCTAAAGAAGCAGTCTGGATAAAGAAGTTCATCACGGAGCTAAAAGTGCTTCCCGCGATAAAAAATGGCGTCACGATATACTATGACAATACGGGCGCCATTGCTCAATCAAAGGAACCAAGGTCCCACCAGAAATCCAATCATGTACTCAGGCGATTTCATCTCATCATGCAGATTGTTGAGAGAAAATAAGTTATTATAGAGAAATACCCACAGAAGATAATCTTGCAGATTCTCTGACTAAAGGGCTGACTCAACAAAAGCATGATAGGCACACCCGAGAGTATAGTCCAGATTCATACTAATTGGCTATAGTGAAAGTGGGAGATTGTTAGGGATATGCCCTATACCCAACATGAGGATGGGCTATATGTACATGTATTTGTAATATTTTTATTAATTAATAAAATGGAAAACTTTATTATACGTGTCTTACATAACTTATATGAATCATCAACACTGTAATAAATCCCTTGCAGTAATAAGACGATGGCTTCCACGCCTTATGAGAATCATTACTCTTAAATGTTCCTAGTCATAGTTTTATGAATAATCTGGACATTCATAAAGCGGAGAGACTAGCATGATGATATGGTCTGCCCTTTAGTGGGGTAGCCGATCTCATAGGCTACTAGCGGAGATCCGTCCGCTTGGTGTATCACATGGATGCATAAGTTGCTCATGTCCATCGAACTGACCGCCGAAAATTTTCATATAGAGTGTTTATCCCATGTGTCTGTGAGAACTTTCATGTGTCGATTATATGACTAGTCCTTATACTTGAGGTCTTTACAATCTTATGTATAGATCAAATAACTTTGACATTCTCCTTCCCCGATTCAAAAGATCCAGTCATAAGGGTATGATTGGGTCATTTGTTGAAACACATCAAGTTTGTAAAGATACAACAGAAAATTGCCACTCTCTCGGATAATATTTTCTTATAAGAGTAGTATTCCAGTTCGCGGGTTGATATGTGTGATCGGTTCTTGAGACTGTGGCCACAGTGGAAGAATCATGTGAGATTCTTGGGTTAGCACGATTCATGACACTATCAATATTATATCTTTGACCATATGGGTAGACATTTTCCATACCCTAGGTCAATAAGTGGGGATAAAGTAAGGCGAGGGACCGTATCATATGTAAATCGCATACAGAATGGGTATATATATATTTCCTTCTCATTTGGGGGCCTTAGCATGTTGCTAGATGTCAACATTGGTCATTTAAATCGAACGACCATCTGATCGGAGGATAATTTATGTTCGATTAAATTATCACGATTCATTTCATGTCCAACTTGAGGGGAACCCAAAAGGTCACACACAACAAAGTCGAAATCAATGGTTAACAGTGCACAGTACATATTTAACAGCATATATGATTGTTGTAGGAATTGTTAATAAATGGTTCAATATGTTTAATTATTGAACAAATCATTTATGAGGTTCCATAGTGGCTTAGGAATTGGTGAATGACGATAGGGGCACTTTGGGAATTGGAAATTTTAAAAAAATACTATTCACGTGAATAGTACTATGTGAATAGTAAAAAAAATTTGTTATTTTTGTTATTTGTTTTGAATTCCAATTCGGCCTAAACTCTTATTAGGGTTTTATAATCTCATTAAACCACTAAATTAAGATCCAATGGCTAAGATTAAATTGGCTTTTATCCCACATCGGATTATTAATTAATTTTGTTGTCTTTGGAGCACTATATAAACCCAAAGAATTCTTCACAAATTTTTACACCAAAACCTTTCATATCTTTGGTTTATATAAGTGAGAAACTCTAAAGTTTAAGAGTAAGCCGCTGATTTTGAGGATCCTTAAGTCTAATTGACTAGATGAACCTCGAATTAAAAGTTTTGAGGTATTTGCTTAGGCTAGCTACAAGGGCAAAATACCCGTGCACTCAAGGCGTAGTCTTGACATTGAGTTTTGGCTTTAGTGTGTGCATCTTTGGAGGCCACACACTTGGGTGGCTCTTTGGAACGTGGAATAGCTTGCTGAGTTCGAGAAACACTTGTAGATTGGAGGGAGGACTGGAGGAGTTTACAGTTCAAGTAAGTCTTTTTCTTTCTTTATTTTAATTAGAGTTCTTATGATAGTTAGCATGTTTAGGTTTATGTTCTTTGCATGTTTTATGCTTAGAATATATAGTAACATGCCTATGCTTGTAGAATAATCAAAAAAAATTGGTCTTGGGCAATGGGAAAGCGTCATCATAATTTTAATTTCAATTTTGCGTTGCGCACTCGCGGCCGCTTCCCAACATAAAATACTATATGCTAATATTTTACACAGGGCAGAATCACGACACTGACCTTCTAGTGTCACGACATTGAGCATCAGACCTTCTGGCATCGTGACATTTACCTTTTCGTGTTGTGATGACGGATCGCAGATTGGTATCACAGATGGTGCATTGCGATGCCCAATCCTCTGTGTCGCGACTCCGCGAGCTGATGAACACTAAAACTTCATTTTCTCCATTTCGGAGTTTCCGTACTCCGATTTGGTCCTCATTTTTTCCTACAGACTCTTATCAGAATTTATTTTCATTAAAATATTTTAAAATATACCTATCTCTGATATCCTTTGGTTAGATGCATTTCCACAGCGCGGGACACCGATCCGACCCTAAGGGTCCCACAACCGCCCCAACAACTGTGAATAAAAAATATTTATAAAGTCATACCATATTAAGCACAAATAGTTAGATATGGTATAAATTCATACCACACTGAGCATAAATAGTCAAACACATAGCGTTCTTCAGATGTCTAGGTTGATTTGACTCATCAGATTTTATTTTTTGAGATGAAATCACCAAATTGACTAAATTATGAATCGAGTCGTGATTGGACCTCTACACAAACACTGTGAGTCTGACTTAGTCAACTTATTCAAGAAGATGGATTTAAGATGATTTGAGTACTTTAAAGGTTTATTTGATTTTGTTACTAAGCATTCTTTGATGACAACATTATGCATAACTCACTAGGACTATCTTTTTTTTTAATTATTTTTACATGATTGTGTGATTGTGTACTTGTTTGATAAATATTTGTGGGTATCATCAGTGTAAGCCCCCACGAGCCTAAGCCATTAAGGCTACCTAGAGATTTAAAGGCTTGTTACATACGTTAAATGCAATCCTGATCCCTATGAAAGTGGCTTAGCCTACTTTATTTTTATTTATTTTTAATTATTTTCTTGTTGTTTTTGTTCGAGGGCTAGTAAAATATTATGTTTGAGGTGTGATGAGTGGTCAATATGTCTATATTTACGGCCCTTGTATCTTATAGTTTGTGAGTCTAATTCGAGTTTTTTGAGTATTTTGATGTATTTTTCATATGATTTATTGGTTGGATGATAATACGACTAAGTCAAACTCATCGAGCGATGACTCATAAAATTCAGGGCCAAAATGGACCATCTTCCATACTTAGGGTACAAGTCGCAATACAACAGTTTTCATTGTGATTCTATTTAGTACAATTTTGAAATAGAATATCAATTTTAAGACGCGTCGCGACGTAGGTCAATGCGCATCATGATGCATTTTGAAGTTGTTCGCATCGAGACATAACACAGTTTCGTCGAGACACGTCTAAGGAAAAAAAGTGAGGCAGAATGTTGAAGACAGTACTTCACGATGTAGGTCAATACGTATCGTGATGCGAGCCTGATTCTTAATGTGATTAGAACTCAATCTCTTAATAAAGAAATCCCCCAACATCTCCTATAAAAGAATAAGTCTTGTATCAAACCTAAAAAATCATACTTTTGGAGAGCACAAAGGAATGAAGACACTTGAAATAAGGCAAGAACCGGAGATTCAATCGGCGCTAAAGATTGAAACAAAAGACCTCAACACGAGTTTTTCTTCCTTTTACTCCTTTATTACTTATTTATGAATTCTTACTTTGTATTAATGAATTATTTGTGCTTAATGAATATTGTGTGAAATTAATTCATTAGTTTAGGGTTGAATAGATCTTATGAATAATATTTAATTCAAATTGCATCACTTTGATCTTTTGAGTTTGTGTTGAATTACTTATTACTCCATATTTAATGTGTTCTATTGTCTGGCCAATAATTGGATAGGTGTGGTAAACCCTAAGGAACTTTGAAAAGAGAATTTGGTTTTAACCTTTGGAATTAATAGTGTGTGATCCTATTCTTAGAATCGATTTTTCATGCAGGATAAAAATATAGTTGCAGGACATGCGTAGCCAATGATAGAACTTGAACTTAATGAGTTTGACTTAAATTAATTATCATAAGAATATAGATAATTGAACTAAGTTAGACATTTTTACGTAGCCATCGAAAGAGACTTGTATATAACTTCATGTTCTAGGTTAGTAATCCGTAACAACTACTCAATTGAATGAAAAGTGCAAAAATATGTTAGTGTGCTAGGTAAAATTGCAACCCTGTGTTTTTACTCACATCAGTTTTCTAAGGTTTAATTTCTATTTCTTTAGATTTTATTTAATAAATTTTAATCAATCAACTCCCTTAAATTAATTGTTTAGTTTTAATAAATAGGTTTAAATATGGTAATTAATAGGATCAAAAATAAATCCATGTGGGTTCGATATCTTTTATACTGCTTGAGCGACACGTGCGCTTACTTAACATGTAAAATCATGAATGAGCTTAACATTGATGATCATTTATGCTTTTAAATATATTTGTGACTTGAGATAATTTTGATGATATCATTATTGCCATGCATATGTATTTGTTATACAGTAATTATAAAAATTGATTATTCCCATTTTTTATATATGCACAAATTAAGGGGGTACATTATCTTGATGTTTCATATATTATTTGCATAATATTCTTAATTAGAGTATATTGTATGCAAATGATTAATTTTATAAAATATGCTCATATTCATTTCGACAGGTTTATTTTATGAGAATATGCATATTTTATCTTATTGAGTGGGAGCTAGTGCTTAAATTTAATTAAGTTCTAATAGCTCTCAAATGGAGGAAATTTGAAGTGTTTATGTGTTTAAATTGGTTTTATCTGTATAAGCACATTGAAATCAAATGCTATCAAACTCAAAATGGTGCAAACATTTGATATCTTGTTTCAAACTTGAAAATCTTTCATGTGGTATCACATTACTTTTGCATTCAGTCTAAAGGGAGCATGAACAAGTATGTGTTTTCCGATTAGTACATTTTTAAACATACTTGTATGATTATGAAGCAAGGTAGAGACCTTGATTTCATGCCTTAGAATTTAATTGGACATCTTTTTGATGTTATCAAAAATAGGAGAATTTTGACATGTATTTTGATCTTACTGTGAGTGCTAGTGAACACATGCTATGAAATACAAACATATGTTTATTTCACTAATTTGTGCTTGAAATATATTTTTACAATGACAAAATATATAAATATTTATCATCATTAGAAAGAATGAGATTGTTGACCTTTTAAGTCCCACACCCTTTTTACAATTTTAATGATAACGAATTATGTACTTGGGAAATAATGGTAAATTCACCCTTTCAAGTAAATAATGGATATCAAGTATAAAAAATGAACTCAAGATCAAAAGAAATCAAGTGTAACTCAATAAGTTATAAGATATAGAAAATTAGTTTATGGTATATTTTTTTTATATAATTGTAATACTTGTTTAGTGTTAAGATTATATATGATAAGCACATAAGAGTTTAAATAATTTTTTTGTTGCATATCTTATAAAATTACATGTTTTCATTCGATAATAAAAATTCATTTTGATATTAAATGTCAAAAATAATTTCAAGCTTTTCGAACTCAAAACATATATTTATTTTTAATGAAAAAATCTTATTTGATTTCAAAATATTTGGCTTCAAATTGGAACAACTTTTAGTTTTGAAATGAGAGATTAAAATGCAAGGCTTCTAGAGTTTTGGGATGTTTAATCAACCATGGGATCATCCATGAACTCGTCCTCGAAACAGAAAACATGGACTATGAAATTGGTTAACTTTGGTGGACTAAAAAAATCACGATACGATCAACTGAACCTTCTATATATTCCATTATGATTGCAACCATAACTTACGCGGTTGACCCAATCATGCTTCTGTCGATCGACGTAAGCAAAAATAGCAATAAGTGCTAGTTTCTAAGGCCAATTATAAATTGGAAGCTTTGGAATAATTTTACCATTGATCAAATATTTTTAGTTTGTTCATAAATATCATTTAAATAGCTCTCATTTGCTTAAATCATAATCAAGCTCATTCAAGTGCCCAAAACTTGTAACATTTGCTCATAATTTGGAGCTTTTCTTATTTGTTGAAACTTTGTTCTCAATTGGTTTGTACAATCCAAACACTTTCATCTTCAATCTTGTAAAAAAAGAATTATAAAGGTTTAACCCATAAGTTAGATTGTGTCAACTTCGAACAATGAAAAAGTATTTAGGGGTTTCATTAGCACTCGGAAAGCCATGTATGTAGTGAATCTTCTTGAGGTTTTTTTTGATACATGGACTTATAAGGGATTGTAGTACTATGTAAAAATTGATTTGTGTACAATCACTCTAATTCTATCTCTTGAATATATATTCATTGCATATTTAGTGATATTGGTTATACGCTTAAATTGAATGATATTTGATATATGCCATCCACTATATACGATCTGTTACGAGAAGAACATTATTTCTGATATATGTGATTCATCCTAGGTGATCGGCTTTGGCAAAAATCTTAAGAATCGTGGCCAATCATCTGGATACCTTAACCATTTATGATACACATACGGACCGATGGATCATATCTTGACAAGCACTTGATTAACGAGTGCATCGGTCCAAATGCAACGAACATCTAGCGGTCAGACCATGAAAGGTCTCTGACATATATGACATCAAAATGTGGAGGATCACACACAAAATCAATGTTATCCTATAAGTATAGGATCACATTTGATACTCTACTCGAGGAGATTTCTATTGGCGGTGGCGTGTACTTCCAATTATTAGGAATCACATGTGAGTCCTTCCATATTCGCTCCTCTATAGGAGCTTTCCTTGCTCATGGTACATCGTGTTAAATCATTGTAACTCTAATTCTAATATACAATATATGCTAGTTTTCTAGGTTATAATAATTCGACAGTATTCCAAAACTAACGACTATGAATATTTACTTTAAGAATAATTTATAATAGTAATACTATCACAATGTCCGTATTTGGGTTTCTAAGGCATTCTCAAGATCATATTTAAGCATAAAACATGTGAATACATAAAGAAGTATGGCGGAATCATACTTACAATGAACAGCTTATGGATGCGTCAAATTTAAAAATTTCTTCTCCAAGTTTCGGCCAAGCACCAAGTTGGGGAATGAGATCCAAGCTCCAAGCTCCAAGTTTTGTCCTTTGATTCCAAGCTATTGGGATGGTTTCCCTATCACCTTGGATGATTCATTTGAGTGCTAGCTCTTGAAATGTTTTCCACAAAATTTATATCTTCTCTTTGAAACTCTCGGCATTGAGAGAAAAATGAGAGGGAGAGTGTAATGTTTGATGAAAACCGTGAGAGAGAGAGATTGAGTGAGTTGTGTTGACTTGGTATTTGATTTCAAAAATCTAATAATCATATACCAAATATTTGGTATTAGTCAATCAAGCCATCATGTTTAGGAAGTGTGTAAGGCAAGTCATCATCATTCTCACCAAAACCAATCACCAAAAGTAACAAAAGTGACAAGTGATGTGACAACTGATGTGACATGTGGGCCCCTCTTGATTCAAAATCCGAGTGGGCCCGCGACACATCCCGGGCTCGGGTTCGCTAATTCCGAATTAACAAGTTTTCCGTTGCGACGTAATTAAATCAAATTTAATAAATAATTATGCCTGTCAAAATTACTATTCACGTCGCTAGCGAATTAATTCTAAATTAATTCGTTTGCCCGAATTAAAATCCAATTTTAATTCCGCGTCGAAATCTAATTTCTTATAATATATTGAATATATTATTTTATCGATTAATTCCAAATTAATCATTCTCTCTCTTCAAATAGTATTTTATCCCAGATAAAATCTCTTCGCAATTAATCCTAGATTAATTATGCTCGAATCATACGTCATCGGTGAATCTTCGGGAAGCGACCCAAGAGATCCCTGGATATGTTGGCAGTAAATTCGTTCATCAGACTATCCGAACACGTACGTACCTTGTACTACATTTTTACCGATTTACGAGACATGGTTGGCTTCTAGCAAAGCACCGTGCCTACCCAATTCTCCAGAAATATTCTTAATGGAATATTTAATCTATATCAGGCGTAGTATACGTAGTATTACGTATTGCGATCCAGTATCGGATGTCACATGCAAGGCCTGTGGCTGGAATAGTGTATGCACCGTACGAAGCATATATCGGATTACAAGCAACTAGTCTCTTTAATCGGATAATCATGACCATGTCATATTATCCCGATGGTTGCAACTAATTTAGAGTACCAGTTCTGTATCCCTGCGTGATCATCATCTCTATATGACTGAAGTGATACTTTCATCTTGACATCACACCCAATACACTACGATTCTCAATAAACCCAGAAGAGGCGTACACAAAACCTGTTAAAGTCCTGGATGACCAAAACCAAAGCGTATTGATTGTCGCAAGTACTAGCGATGCAAGTCTCGGGTTAAGACCAAATACACCTACCCTGATGTAGACTCCCATAGACACATAGTCATACTACCAATGGGATTTCGCGGGGTCTATCCAGAGCGAAGCTTTTTCCGTACCATCGGTAAACACAACCTCCTATCACACTTGCATAAGTATCCAATACTTAAATATATGAGAATTATTTTGTTACACTTCCATAACACGCACAAGTGCAACACTAGTCTATTCTGTATTATCGATGTCCAGTCTCGATAATACTACGACTATGGATATTTAATGATTAAACCTTTATGGATTGATATTGTCTCATATCTTATAATCCGAAACTAATCATGAGGACTTTTATCATTTACATATATAAGTAATCAAATTACAAAATGATAAAATGCAATTTCCATTGCTACATAATTAATTTCTACAAAAACCACAATGTCTTTTACAAATAGTGACGCTATGGGTCATAATTGTCTAACAATCTCCCACTCGGCCTATAGCCAGTCACTCAAGCATCTAATACTTGAACTATGTACATGTCGCTCAAACTTTTGCTGAGGAATAGCTTTCGTCAGCGGATCTGCAATGTTGTCATCTGATGTGACCTTCTCGATCTTCACATCGCCATGATGTATGATCTCACGAATCAGATGGAAACATCGAAGAACATGCTTGGATCGTTGATGAGACCGCGATTCCTTAGCCTGCGCTATAGCCCCGTTATTGTCACAATACAATGGAACGGGCTCAGCTGCTAACGGAACTACTCCTAATCCAATTAGGAATTTGCGGATCCAAAATGCCTCTTTTGCTACTTCAGCTGCAGCAATATACTCCGCTTCTGTTGTTGAATCGGCAACAGTCTCTTGCTTGGAACATTTCCAGCTTACTGCTCCGTTATTCAAACAAAATATGTACCCGGATTGCGACTTGCAGTCGTCTTTATCGGTTTGGAAACTTGCATCGGTAAACCCAGTTACCTCAAGTTCTCTATCTCCATAGATTAAGAAAGCATCATTAGTTCTTCTAAGATACTTTAGGATATTCTTAACCGCCATCCAGTGACTATTACTTGGATCGGCCTGATAGTGACTACACATGCTCAAAGCATACGAGACATCAGGTCGCGTACATATCATGGCATATATGATCGATCCGACTATCGAGGAGAACGGTATCCGACTCATGTTGTCTCTCTCATCTTGAGTTTTAGGACACATGTCCTTAGATAGAGTGACGCCATGTGACATTGGCAACAGTCCCCTCTTGGACAGATCCATGTTGAATCTCTTCAACACTTTGTCAATGTACGTGCTCTGGGAGAGTCCAAGCAGCTTTCTAGATCTATCTCGATAGATCTTTATTCCTAGAATAAAGGTTGCTTCTCCCAGATCCTTCTTGGAGAATTTTAATGAAAGCCAAGCTTTCACCGATGTTAAAATGGGAATGTCATTGCCAATAAGCAATACATCATCAACGTAAAGGATAATGAATGTCAGTACGCTCCCACTAACCTTCTTATATACACAAGGATCATCCTCGTTGTGAACGAAATCATATTATTTTATGATCTCATCAAAATGTTGGTTCCAAGAACGCGATGTTTGCTTCAATCCATGAATGGATCAATTTAACTTACAAACCTTGTTTGCAAGTCTAAGTACGACAAAACCTTCAGACTGTTGCATATAAACATCCTCCAAAAAGTTTTCGTTAAGGAAAGCGGTTTTGACGTCCATCTGGCATATCTCGTAATCGAAATATGCAGCAATAGAAAGCATTATCCTAATGGATTTAATCATGGCAACTGGTGAAAAGGTTTCGTCGTAATCGACACCATGTCATTGACGATACCCTTTCGCTATAAGCCTAGCTTTGTACGTTTATATGTTGCCATCCATGTCGATTTTCCTTTTGAAGACCCATTTGCAACCAATAAGCTTTACGCCTTCTGGTGCATCAACCAGTGTCCAAACTTGGTTGGTGTACATAGAATCCATTTCAGAATTCATGGCATCTTGCCATAAACCGGAGTCAATACCTTGTATCACTTCCTCATACGTAGCCGGCTCGTCTTCCTCAATAAGATTAATATCCATATGAGGTGAGATCAGAAACCCATACCTCTCAGGTTGTTTTCTGACTCTCTCCAACCTACGCGGTCCTTGTGTATTCGAAGATTGTGGTACAGTCTCATCCCTAATGGACTGTTCATGTTCCGTTAAGGATTCTGTGTCAGGAACAGTATCACTCTGATTTTCATCGAGTTCTACTTTTCTCCCACTTATCACTACATTTAGGAATTCCTTCTCAAGGAAAACCGCATGTAGAGCAACAAAAACTTTGTTCTCTTGTGGGTGATAGAAGTAATATCCTTTGGTTTCCCTAGGATATCCTACGAATAGGCATTTATCTGGTTTGGGTTCAAGTTTGGTACCTTCCAAACGTTTGACGTATGCCCAGCAACCCCAAATCTTCAGGAATGAGAAACCCGGTTTCTTTCCTGTCGATATTTCATACGGAGTCTGTTGAACATACTTTGACGGAACCTTATTCAAAATAAGTATTACATTGTTCAATGCATATCCCCAAAAGGAAATAGGTAGCTATGTGCGACTCATCATAGACCTTACCATGTCCAACAAAGTTCGGTTTCTCCGTTCAGACACATTGTTTAATTGCGTTGTTCCAGGAGGAGTCCACTGTGAAAGAATACCATATTCTTTCAAGTAATCAAAAAACTCATTGCTCAAGTATTTGCCACCACGGTCCGACCGTAATGTCTTAATACTTTTGCCTGTCTGTTTTTCGACTTCGTGTCGAAACTCTTTGAATTTCTCAAAAGTTTTCGACTTATGTCCCATAAGATACACATAACAATAACGCGATGCATCATCCGTAAAGGTTACGAAGTATTCATATCCACTTCTAACCTGGCTAGACATGGGCCCACAAACATCACTATGAACAAGGGCTAACAGTTCGGTGGCAAGTGTACCTTTACCGCTAAAAGGTGATTTAGGCATCTTGCCTAATAAACAAGATTCGCAGACGTTATATAAATTTGGATCAAATCCGTCCAAGTACACACTCTTCGAAAGTGTGGATATACGTGTCTTGTTTATGTGTCCCAGACGACAATGCCACATGTAAGTTTCATCTTTGTTACTTACTTTAAGCTTTTTGTTTGTTACATTATATGTTTGAGATTGATTCATATTCAAAATATATAGACCATTATTTACATCAGCAGTGCAAATTTCCATATCATTTTTATACATAAAACACCCAGTGTTTCTAAATACAAAAGTATACCCACATTGGGCTAACATATATACAGAAATATTATTCCTAGTCAAACTAGGTACATAATAACAGTCTGTAAGTTTAAGTACATGCCACGAGGGCAGTTCCAAAACAAAAGTGCCAACGGCCAAAATGGCGACCTATGTCTCATTTCCAACGCGGAGGTCAATCTCTCTTGAGGCCAATCTCCTGCTAATCTACAGATCATGCACATCAGTAAATATATGAGTTCCACAACCAGAATCAAAAATCCAATTTTTAAAACTAGTAGTAGACATGTTTATTTCTATAACAAACATACCTGAAGTCGGTGCCTTGCCCGCTTTGATTTCCTTCATGTGTGCCTTGTACTCGCGGCAGTCACGCTTCCAGTGACCCCGCTTGCCGCACTGGAGACAAACATCTTGGGATTTATCCTTAGGTTTCCCAGAACCTTTTGACGATTTGGCTTTGCCCTTCTTCTTATGCTTCTTCTTCTTAACACCTCAAGTCGCCTTGGGCCAAGCCCTTGGAGTCTGAGATGTTGAAGCAAAGTGTGCCTCGTGCTTCTTGCCCTTAAGGAGCTCTTTCTCTGCTTCACGCAGAGTTGACATCAACTCTCCAAGAGTTTGGTCTTGGTTCAACATGTTGTAGTTCATGATGAACCCACTCCAAGTGTCGAGGAGAGGATGTAGGATCAAATCTACTGAAGTCTCAGCCTCGAAGACTATGCCCATCTGTCTGAGTTGCTCAATGTCAGCAATCATCTGTGTCACACGGTGCTCAAAAGACGTACCCTCTGACATTTGAGCGTGGAAGAGCTTCTTCTGCAACTCGTATCTTTGCGATCTAAGATTAGATCGGTGAAGATCGTGCAACTTCGCCATCATCTCATAGGGATCCAACCCCTTATTTTGATGACAGAATTATGGAGTCATAGCGGCAAGCATTACCGATTGAGCAGTCACATTGTCATCGCTATGAGTCTTCCAAAGCTCTAGCTCAAGCAACTGATCAGATCGGGGCTTATGCCCAAGAGGTAGCTCTATAGTGTAGAGTAACTTCTCGGATCCAGAACAATTCTGAGATTCATATCCCAGTCTTGAAAGTTTGTGCCATTAAAGACGTTGTCACCCATGACAATATCCCTAATGCTCAACTTTCCTGTCATTTTAACCGCAATAGTCCAACTATTCGATTAACGATGTATGGGTACAGTCTAACTGTTACAAGAAAAATAATAATATATTAGTCCAACTAATAAAATAATTGATGAAATAATTTTGAAAGCGCGTAAAGCTAAGGATTTGAATGAAATTGCAAATTTAATATTAGCCTCCCACTATTTTCGACGAGCCTCTAACCCTCTGTTGAGTACTCGGGAAACCTAGTTTCCTAGTGGGCTAGGATCCCGTTAAATAACATACAACCTTGACTTTGGCCAACAAGCTGTATGATATTTAACTAGGTAGATCTCTAAGATCAATTGGATCTCATCCAATTCCTAGATCCGGTAGGTGGACCTCCATGTCCGAAAGATTTATACAATATATATGCTAATATATCCAATATATTTTCCTAACCTTTTTCCTCTGAATCAACTAAGCCTTGGCTTTGGCACAACAAGCTTAATGATTCCATTTAAGCGGAACCCATTGACTTTGGAAAGCTTCGTAATCGATGTCGATGGACAAGAAGTGATCTTGACTTTGGCCAATAAATCACAACTTGGACAAGACACACGATATGCAACAAAGCCTTCATGATTCAAACACATCCGCGATGGACAAAGGTCTTGACTTTGGCCAACAAACCAGTGCCAATCTTGGATCTTGAGTAAGAATCACTCAATGGAAGGAAAAACGCTTAATATTTGTTGAGGGTTTTTCGCGTAAATTGGCAACCAATTTATTATCTTTGTTAGGTCTCATCATACACCCTTAAGCATGCATTCTAAAAGCATAATAAGGCGCGAAAATAAATTAATAACGATATGCGGATGGATATCTCACAGATTGTTCCTAGAATAAATCACTCACTTTCCTCTCCCCGGCTAGAACTATTCTTACTTCTACCCAATTACATAATACAATGAAGAAACCTCATTAACATTGAGGGGAATTAGGTGAGAAGAGAAATACAAAGAATCAAGAGAGATAAGGCTGGACACGCAGGTCCAATTTAATAAATTCTAAATTTACAACAATTTCCAAAATTGCCCTTTCCCTTCTAATATCCATCCGATATACATTATTCATTCAACACATCCATGTATTCACACAAAGCATGTTATTCAATCAATCTAATCCAATTAATTCATCTTTGAATTAAGTGATCAACCAATGTTCAAACAACGATTTGATTTTGCGCGAGTCCAACTCGTTTGTGAATAAGTACTTAAAGTACGAATTATTGAATTATATCGAACTACAATTTAAATCTAATTTAATTCGTATTCAATACTAATTCCATATTTAATTCTAAATTAAATAGCTACACTTTTTAATGTGCCTTTACGACTTAGATTCGAAATCTAATCTAAATGGGTCTCAAAGCCCAATTAACATCCAATGTTATTTAATTAAAGTCCAATGGGCTTTCAATTAATTTCTTAAGGCATGGACTTTGGTCAATATGGGTCAAACCCAAATACCAAAGCCCAATTAAGGAATCACCATTATTTTCCAAGAAACCAATTTAGGCCCATTAGGCCCAATTAAACATTAAAAGGTCCATTAGTTATATTTGGACTTAATGGAGTGGTTTAGGCCCAATTTGGATTCAATCCAATTGACCTAAACCAACTTGGCCAAACCAAGCCTATTAGTCCCAAATACAACATTAAAAGCCCAATTCTAAATTTAGCCCAATTAATCAAATTCTAAATTTCTAAATTTCATAATTTAATTAATTAAAGTGTATTACTCTAATTAATTATCTAAATTAATATTTCCAAAATACTAATTTAATCAATTAATCATGTATTAATTTGTTCAACTCATGTCCAACATTTTGAAACAAAAAATCATCTCATTTCATGCTCCATAGCTCACGGCATTTTAGGGTTTATTTACGTTCGATTCCGATTTCAATCCGATTGAATCTCAAATCAACATAATCAAGTTTTTCAACTCATCCAATGATCAAAAAACAAAAATACCATGACTTTAGGGTAAATGTTGCATTCGGCCAACATACATAAATTAGGGAAACTTAATCCAATTGAATTTTCTTCAAATTGATCATGCATAACTCCAAGTTATCATCATTCAAACACACTCAATCAATCAATTTTATCAAATCATGCTCAAATCAATTTTACCCAAATTTTACCCTAATCTTTTTCATGCTCAAATTAGGCTCCATGATACCATTGTTTGGGTTTCTAAGGCATTCCCAATATCATATTTAAGCATAAAACATGTGAATACATAAAGAAGTATGGCGGAATCATACTTACAATGAACGGCTTATGGATGCGTCAAATTTAAAAATTTCTTCTCCAAGTTTCGGCCAAGCACCAAGTTGGGGAATGAGATCCAAGCTCCAAGCTCCAAGCTTTGTCCTTTGATTCCAAGCTATTGGGATGGTTTCCCTATCACCTTGGATGATTCCTTTAAGTGCTAGCTCTTGCAATTTTTGCCACAAAAATTTCTATCTTCTCCTTGCAACTCTCGGCATTGAGAGAAAAATGAGAGGGAGAGTGTAATGTTTGATGAAAACCATGAGAGAGAGAGAGATTGAGTGAGTTGTGTTGACTTGGTATTTGATTTCAAAAATCTAATAATCATATACCAAACATTTGGTATTAGTCAATCAATCCATCATGTTTAGGAAGTGTGTAAGGCAAGTCATCATCATTCTCACCAAAACCCATCACCAAAAGTAACTAAAGTGACAAGTGATGTGACAAGTGATGTGACATATGGGCCCCTCTTGATTAAAAATCTGAGTGGGCCCGCGACACATCATGGGCTCGGGTTCACTAATTTCGAATTAACGAGTTTTCCGTTGAGACGTAATTAAATCAAATAATTATGCCTGGTAAAATTACTATTCACGTCGCTAGCGAATTAATTCTAAATTTATTCGTTTGCCCGAATTAAAATCCAATTTTAATTCTGCGTCGAAATGTAATTTCGTATAATATATCGAATATATTATTTTATCGATTAATTCCAAATTAATCATTATCTCTCTTCAAATAGTATTTTATCCCAGATAAAATATCTCCGCAATTAATCCTAGATTAATTATGCTCGAATCATACGTCATCGGTGAATCTGCTGGAAGCGACCCAAGAGATCCCTGGATATGTTGGCAGTAAATCCAGTCTTCGGACTATCCGAACACGTACATACCTCGTACTACATTTTTACCGATTTACGAGACATGGTTGGCTTCTAGCTAAGCACCGTGCCTACCCAATTCTCCAGAAATATTCGTAATGGAATATATAATCTATATCAGGCATAGTATACGTAGTATTGCGTATTGCGATCCAGTATCGGATGTCACATGCAAGGCCTGGTGCTGGAATAGTGTATGGCGTATAATGTACAATACATTATTCAGATTGGAGCTCCAAGCACCAACTCTAACACTTCTTGTATTCCACCCTTTGGCGAAAATTACTTGGCCATACCCTTAGAGGAACCACAAACCTTAACTAACTCTTCTAGATAGGAACAAGAGCTGACTTGGTTCTTGGAGGAAACCAAGTCATGGTTGTGTGTTCCTTTTCATGACTTCATCTTGCTTGATCTTCTTGCGCCAAGTACTTCTTGGGAACCCAAATCTTACGAATCACCCTTTTTGGACGGGTTTCTGTGTTCTTTCATTTTTGCATCCTATTCAAATTCAATATCTCCCTTAAATCATATGTGGCAATATTCACATTAGCCACTAGAGGGAATGGGTCTTCATCAACCAACATGGTCTCATTTTTTAAGGAAACATTAGTACTCCTTTATTAATTATGTCATACACCACACTCTTAAAATCCTAACAAAATTTAGTTGAATGGTTGTAAGAATTGTGATACTTACAATACTCTCTTCATTTGAGCTCCTCCTTGGTATGAATTTTGTGATCATGAGGTATGTTTAAAAACTTTTCCTCCATGAGGAAATCAAAAATCTCATCGATTTTGGTAACACTAAAATAAAACAACAAAACACTGGAATTGGTCGTCTTCTTCTATACTTCTGGTGTTTTCTTAACCAATAGAGGGCAGATACAGGATCCTGAACTATTGAGATCTGCTAGTGTTATTTCTTGAGTATCCACCTCTTGACAGTAAGTTCTCATAGTTGCCTTCCTCTAGTGGCTCTCATCCCTAAACAGCTTCTCGTACTCAGCAACTTTAGCGGCTAACTCGTAGAAATCTTTGAATACCATTCCCTGAAATTTATTCATCAGCTCTGTATCCAAGCCTCTCCATCTCCTGCCAAGTGAACAATGAACTCATAGGCTTGTGTAATTTGGGACGAATAAGCCTCAGCTCTGGTCCATAAAGATTTTACACCACTTCCCTACTGTATCTGCATCCACATGATGGGGAATGTGCACTGGATGAGGGTTTCCTATGTTAGTGGAGGATTACCTCTCGAGCCGATTCTTGCATGCAATCTCTCTTTATAAATTACAAGATGGTTGTTTATATTAGTGGCTCCAAAGAATTGTTGAAGAGCCATAGAAGCCACATGCCTACCATTACCGAAATGGCGGCTATTAGTAGTAGGAATCCTACTACATTTTTTCAACTTCTTCTCTCATATTAGGAGCTAGTATCTGTCTTCTACTGAAGGAAGGTGTGAGTGAGGATTTGGACCACAAGGACGGGCTAGGCAATGAATTTTTTGAGAACCTCCAGAGGATTTCCCCTCGAGTTCCTCTTGCCTTACAAGCCTAGACATTGCTTCATGCCCTTTATTCCTCTCATTCCTGGATGTCTTCTCAAACATGTGTTATTTCATCATCTATAGAGTCTGTAAGATTTTCTCATGGCTCTTTGTTATAATACCTGCAAAAGCAGTTAGTTTAGCACTGAAATTATTAGGTGAATTTGTATCACCTGAAACTATAACAACAGGTGCTACTGGATTTTGGTTCTCCTGGTTGTGGATTTCAAGAGGAACCAAGTTCCTTTCAATTTCTTGTAATATCTCGAATATTTTTGGAGCAAATTTGGAAGATTTCTGAATTGAAGTTAAGGATTTGAAATGAGATGGTAATCGAAAATCAAAGTTTATGTGTTGAAAAATAGATCGGAATATTTTTCAATGAAGCTTCGTCGCGTTGGAAAATATGTGGTTTTGAGAACCGGTTACGCGATTTGTATTTATATTATTATACGCATAAAAGTTTCTTGTTTCAACTTTAAAGATAGCAAACGAACTCTGATTGAGCTGATTCATGAACCATCAGACTCATTTTTTGGAGACGAACAACTTTCATGTTTAACACTTTACGAAATTTACATCAGAATGGCTTCACAAATATGAATTTCTGAGAAAACCCCATGACATAGACCTGATTGAAATTTCACGGGGGGCTAGAATGTAAATTTCAAAAACATCACTATAAATACCCCATAGTTTCTGCATATTGCGAAAATGGAAAATTATCTCTAAACACCTCACACGACCCCCCATTCCAAATGTGACTTAGAGGACACATGGTCGCATCGGCGGCCTGCCGACCACCGTTTCACCTTATGGTGGCTGGCGGCAGCCCCAGCACGCGGCGAACGGCGAGGGAGAAGAGAGAGACATGCGAGTCATGGGTATCACGATCCCGACTAGTCGCTTCATTTCACGACCCGAGCCACCTATCAAATCAAAGCTCTCGGAGAGTACTACAAGTTGGCAGTGACTGATTTTCCATTCCGTGCACGATTGCACGTGAAATGAGGAAGGAAGGTTCAGATGAATAGTGACCCATTGTGAACAGTAGCTCCTATCAGAATGCTGTTGATTCCAGTGCGTTTGTAGGATCGTTTGGAGTCTGTATATGGCCTCGAAATCTCGGTAAGACCTCCCAGTAAAAATCCACAAATTTCAAGTTTATAGTTAAATATTCGGATGTATCTAGTAGCTTCGTAGAGTAAAGTATTGATGTAAATTGAATTTTTTGAGTATTAGTATATTGAATATGAGTATTTGGTAGAATCCGAGTGAAAATGAAACGAGTTTGATTGATCCGATAGAATATGCAAGTTTTTATAAAAAAAATAATAAAAATAAATAAATAAAATAAAAAAATAAAAAAGAAGTGCTTTTTGCATATAATGATATATTTTGATTTTAATGATAGTTATGAGTTATAAATGATATTACGAGAAAGTTTGGATAAACTCGGGTAGATTCGGAGGGTTCGGAATCCTTCCATTGCGTTTTCGGAAACTTTTTTGGAAGATTTTCCAAAAATGCATAAACCAGGAATTTAAGTTAACTGACAACTTGGGTTAGTTTATAATGATGTTTTAAGAGTACTGGAACTAAATATATTAAAATCGGACTCAATTCAATTTTCCCGGAAAGATCCCGAACTTTGTCAAAGCTAAGTCAGGAATTTCATAAGTTGCAATTCTAACGATGTTTCACCATTTGTTTTCGTAGACTTAATTAGACCTGGAGTGCTCGTGAAGCTAGGTAAGTAATCCATGTGATGTGTTCTTGAATCGTTCTTTTCATGTTTTAAACGTGTGTGTGTGTACACACACACATATATGTAAAGACAATTGAAAAGTTTAGTATAGTTAAATGATGGATTTGAGGAAGAACTTCGAGATCATGAACAGTTGAGATAGTCGACCATCATAGGTATGACCTTTGTCATTTCTATGATATGAAGTGAAATGTTTGAGGATAATGCTATGATATAAAGTGAAAATCTTGATGAGTTTGATGGCTACATGTATGTATTGATGCATGTTAGTGTATGGACACGTAATGATTTGTGTACGTATGTGATGATAAGCTGTGAATAATTTTTTTATCATTTCACACATGCGATCATTTATATAGAGGTTGGGATGGTTAAGTGAGACAAGGAATGAATATAAGCTAAGTTCTCTCCGAACGAGTATGTTTATTTGGTAAAGATACTGTATTAAAAGTTTCTCGATAGAAATTCTGAAAATAAATATGATTGAACGATAAATGAAGAGATTTGAGGACTGTGAGAGATATGAGATTTGAATTCGTAATAAGGTGTACATTCATATGTTTGAAATATATGTATGTATATGAGTATTTAAATGGTGTTTGGATTGTTTTTCGTGTATGTGCTTGTTTATTAAAAATCATGTGATGAGTTTATGTTATATGGTGTGTGCGTCTGTGTGTATATTTGATTGGATGATTGTAGTGTCGTAGTTGAGCTAGTTAGGAATCCGTTCGGACGGAATTCTTCTCATACCTATTCCAAAATAGGTAATGAGTCACGTACGATCATTGTGTGTGTAAGCCAGCAGTATGTATGTATTGTTGGATGTTGTGATCTTTAATGTATCGATTGTTATGTGTGCTTCTTAGTTGGTTGCGTGATGACTGTAAATATGTCTGAATGTGTGTAGGTGTATGATGGAACTCATTGTTGGGACAGTTGTGGAACCCCTAGGGTTGGATCGATGCCCCACACAGTGGAAATGGGTCTAACCCATGGATATCAAGTATGGGTGTAATTTTAAATTAATTAAAGAAATATTATATTCCATTACGAGTGTATAGAAAAAAATGTTACTGAATCGGAGTCCGGAAGCTCCAGAATGAAGCAAAATAAATTCAGCGCGCGTGGCGCGCACTGTAGCGCTGATCACTTTTTTTTTTTCCTTAATGAATCAAAACTTCAGCTCTCTGGAAAATTTCTAGAGAGCTGAAGCAATTAGGGTATTTTACCCTAATTACTTCCGGCTCTCCCTAAACACTTCAAAAACACCCAAAATTAATTTTTAACATCAAAACCAACATCAACACATGTTATAGAATAAAAATCAAGTTTTTTCAAAATATCAAATATTTTTACAAAAACATAAATTTATTATAAATATGCATTTGTGTGAATTTTGATTCCAATACACAAACCATTTTGGAATCCCAATTAGAAATATCTCATGAACAATTCTAATTCATGTAAAGGTGGTCAAGTGAATCTAGAATGGTAGCCATAGCTCTAAACTTTAATCTAGAGTTCCAAACTCTTATTAATTGTTCAATGTCCAACATGAACATTTTTTACCTAAATTATATGCATGTTATGTTTATACTTCTAAAGTATCCTAACACAATTGATTAGCCTTATTTCAACATTAAGTTATGTGATCATGCATCTAATACACAAATGAACAGAGCTTAGGAGAAGATCAAACATTACCTAATAAGCTTGATGCAAGATCCAATCTACTTCTCCTTTGTTGAAATTGTTGGAGAACCTCCAAGGTGTGCAAGCTTGACTTCAAGATCCAATCTTATTTCCAATGCTTGCAAGCTTCACTTCAAGATCCAATCTTGATTTCTCCTGGATTAAATATTGTAGAGACCTCACAAGCTTTTCTAAACACTTCTCTAACTTAGGCTAATTTCTCTAAGAATTTTCTTTTATTTTTACTTGTAATTAAAATCTTCCTAAAGCTTGCTATTTATAGCAAAACTTAGGCAATTTTTAATTAATAAAAGTTGTAATCAACTTGTAAGTGGGCCTAATCTAATTTGTCCAAATTTGTATAATTAGGTGTGACTAATCTCCATTGTCTCCCACTTTAATTTAATCCAATTAAATCAAACCAAGGATTAGGAAATGGATTAGTTAATTGTTTGCCACCTTGATTTAATCAAATTAAATCAAGCCAAAACCACATATTATTACATACTTACAATTACCATAATATCCTCAAATGGTATAGATAATTATGGTTTTACAATTAAGCCCTTGTGTAATTATTGAATTAATCCAATTAGATCAAAGTAAATAATCAATGTTATCCAATAACACTTGATTATCTTAGTTGATAATTATAATATCGAATATTATCTTTTATCAAAAATAATCGGCTACCTAAGTGCTCAACTAGTATACTTCATATTGGGACTCTCTAAGTTCAGACACGTTCGTCATATAAGCCTAGCTAATATGTACGTAATTCGGCCACCTCCTAATTCGCGAAGAACACGAACGACCTTTCTGAACTATATAAGTCGAGATCATCACATATGTTTAACAATCCCTCCGTCGTAGGCTATCCGAGTTGTGCTTAGGAAACACAAAATATACCGTCGAGTTTCTGATGTGCACATCTCATGTCGACGTGTCCACGATTCTTTATAACTGATGTGATCCACCCTAGGTGATCAATTTTGGCCAAAGATTTAAGAATCGTGACTTTACTCACATTGATATCTAAACCCCTTTATGGTACACATACGGGCCGACGGATCCTATATTGCTTCGCACTTGATTACTGAGTGCATCGATCCACACCCAAAGAATATCTGGAGGCCAGACCATGAAAGGTTTCTTTCATACATGGCATCAAAATGTGGAGGATCTCACACAAAATCTTTGTTATCCTATAGTCAAAGGATTACACATGCTACTCGACTCGAGGAGATTCCTATTGACGGTGGTGTGTACTTCCAACTATTATGAATAACATGTGAGTCATTCAGTATTTGCTCCAATGAATACCTCATGTCTATACGAGTTTCCAAAACTCATGGTACATCACGTTAAACCATTGGAAGTCCAATTCCAATATACGACATATGCTAGTCTTCTAGGTTATAGGAATTCGTCTGTATTCCAAAACCAATGACTAGGAATATTTACTTTAAGAATAGTTTACACCTAGTGTCATGACTATTCTAAGGTCGATGGCATTCTTAGTATATATATAATACATCAATCTAATATGCATAATGACAATACCATTAATAAAGTATGAAATGAAAAATGTAGTTATTTTATTAATAAATAATAAAATATACAATTCGGATTTGCACTCCAAGCACCAACTCCATCAAACTCCAACTTGCTTAGTGCCAATCTCGATAATACTGTAGTCTCATCTCCTCTAAATGTTTATCGAATAACTTAGGAGGTAAGGCCTTTGTAAGCAGGTCTGCTATGTTGTCTTGTCCTTGAACCTTCAAGACCACTATGTCATTTCATTCAATAATCTCTCTAATTACACGGTATTTCATTTCCACGTGTTTAGACTTGGAATGCGCCCTCAGCTCCTTAGCCTGCGTGATGGCTCTATTATTATCACAGTACAATAGGATCGAATCCTTAATACTAGGCACAATGCCAAGTTCAGTGATAAAATTTCTAATCCAAACAGCTTCTTTAGCAGCTTCTGAAGCCGCTATAAATTCTGCCTCAGTGGTAGAATTATTTGTTGAGCCTTACTTTGAACAATGTCAACTAATCGCACCACCGTTAAGGGTAAATATGTATCCTGATGTAGATTTTCTATCATCTGGATCTCCCTAGAAGCCGAATTCTGTATAACCCTTAACTTGTAGCTCATTTTCTCCATATATTAGAAACTTATCCCTAGTACCCTTAAGATATTTCAGGATATGTTTCACGGCTGCCAATGATCATTACCTGGATCAGATTGATATCGACTGGTCACACTGACGCCGAAACTGATGTCAGGTCTAGTACATATCATAGCATACAATTATGCCCATACAAGAAGCATATGGCAAGTTAGACATCCTAACTCTCTCTTTCTCAGTTTGAGGTGCCATTTTCTTCGAAAGATGTATGTCGTATCGGAAAGGTACATTTGTTGCCTTGCAGTTGGTAAAATTGTACATTTCTAACATCTTATCTATGTATGTCGATTGTGACAACGCTATAAGATTCCTAACTCTATCTCGGTAGAGCCTTATACCTAGTATATAGGAAGCTACACCCACATATTCATGGAGAAGTTCTTGTAAGGTAGGCTTTCACACTTTGCATTATCCCTATATCATTTCCTATGATAAGGATGTCATATACGTACAAGACTAGGAAAACTATTATGATGTCACTAAATTTCTTATAAACACATGGTTCTTCCTCGTTCTTGATGAATCTAGATAATCTAATTATCTCATCAAAATGACAATTCCAGCTTCGGGATACTTGTTTAAGGCTATAAATAGACATTTGGAGCTTACAAGCCAAGTTTGAAGTCTCACTGGATACGAAACCCTCTGGATGTTCCATATAGATATCCTCTTCAAGGAATCCATTTGGGAAAGTGGTTTCACATCCATCTGACATATCTCATAGTTGTGATATACAGCAAAGGCTAAAAGAATCCTAATGGATTTTAGCATGGCTACTGGTGAAAAAGTTTCCTCATAGTCAATCCCATGACTTTGAGTGTAACTTTTCTCTATCAATCGAGCCTTAAAGGTTTCCACCATTCCATCGGGCCCTCATTTTCTTTTGTAAACCCATTTACATCCAACAGGTTTAACTCCTTCAGGAAGTTCAACTAAGTCCCAGACTTGATTGGCATGGATTGAATCCATTTCAGATTTCATGGCTTCCTGCCATTTTCCCGAATCGATATCCAATATCGCTTCCTTATATGTAGTTTGATCTGTTTCCTCCAAGAGGAAAACATCAAGGCTCACATTTTTAGGGTTAGTGCTCAGAGTACCAATCCAGATCGTATTCATGTCTAATTCATAAATACGAATAATTCTTTTTTCATAATATTACTTATTTAATGGTAGCACCTCTTGTATTTTACATACATATTCGATCTAATTATGATTAGATTGAAACTAAATCTGATTTAGTGATACGTGTATATTAGACAAAGATCCTAGGATTTACAATGTAATGCAAAGTTACAACGTAGTTTGCAATTGACATTGGGAAGCATCACTATAAGTTGTATATCCTTACATAAAGTTCATGGTCAAGACTTACTAACACGGTTCGGTTAGTAAAATCCGCTGAGACCAGTACTTGTCGTATATCATGACTTGGTCCGATGGTTTATCCCAATGAACCATGAGTCTCGGGAGACTCATATAGACATGTAAGTGTTTATTTGATAAACATTGAACGACTCACTGAAGATTTCCTAATAGAAGGTACACCAACGTCAATAGGAATCTTCTCGATTTGAGCAAGCATAGTGGTCCTTCGAATTGAGATACCACAGTGGATATATGAGTTATCATCCACACTTTGATGGCAGTCACATCACCGATCTATTGAAATCAGATCTCCGCCTGATCGTTGGGTGTGGACTGATGCTCATGATATCGAGTACATATCAAGATAGAATATGCCAGTCCTGTGTACAGGGCATAGGTATCATGCACGTGTTTGCGATCTAGTAAATCCATGACTGTGGTAAAACGTAATGGCGTTTCTTGGCTTTAGTGACTTTTAGAAGTCACGTGTTTGACACAGTTTGCTAATCAATTATTTGCAATTGTTGTGAACAATTGAAGGTAAATTATAGAGCTTAAGATAGGAAATGTGTATAGTTGTGTGCTGAGAATATCGATTCTCACAATATGACAACTGTAGGTATTAAATACCAGATCTCCCATCTAGTTATTTAAAATAACATTTAATGATTGTTTTGATATTTGATATCAGAACTTGTGACTATTGGATAGTTACTTTTTCTATATAAACAGTTGTTACATATTTTAATATGACTAGTAGTGTCATTGAAAAGAAGATAAACATTAAGAAAAATATTCGGTTAACTAAATAACTTAGAACAGTGCTTTATGAGATTTTATCACATAAGCATTATATGTTTATTCCGTGTGGTAAAGGATGGTCTGATACAAGATCACACCATATATCCTTATCCATTTATTGAATATTGTATTGAGGATGTGATTAAATCTCATTTAACCAATGATCGTCATTGGACCACAGATTTATTAAACTAATACATTGGATGTATGTAGTTTAATGAATTAGAAATTACCTTGGATAGTTTTCTTTACTTCGTAACTTAGTTAATGAATTGTCATTACTTAGTTACGTGTTTATAAAAGAATATATATTGAAATTCTTGAATGGTTCGAGAACTTTCAATATGTTTCTGATGAAACGCGGATAGAATATTTTGAATGGTTCAAAGATATTCTATTTGAAGTGTTGAAAACTATATTTTTAAAATTCATCGTGAGTCTTCGAAATGTTCAAGTATGTTTGATATGATCAAACATATGAATTTATGGCAATTAGTTCTAAAGTTATTTAATGAATATGATTCTTACTCAATATTATTCTTCTACGATTCCATCGTGATGGAATCGGTCAGTGGGAGAAATCGAATCTTTTATGATTTGATTCGTTTGATATTGAGTGTTACCGAATTAGTTTTCAATACTCTTGGGGATATGCTCCAGTAACACTAATTCATCTTTTTAGTTAAGGTTCCATTAGTTTCTACAGTTACGTATATGATATGTACAAGTATAAAATTCGACTCTTAAAAGGTTTGTAATTTGAATCTTTCTTTTGTATAATAGTTATATAATTGAAAGTACTTGCGTCCGGAGGTATAAGTAAAAGTTTATCATTTATTCTATTTAATAGAATATTGTATTCTATTTGATAGAATATCTTATCTACAATCCCGAGTAATAAAATTGTTTTATTACTTAGTGTGTAGCATCGGATGTTGACCATAGTAGAAAAGACTTGACTTAGTGAAGTCAGATATGGGAATGATAAACTAAAAATTGAACTACATAATTAATAAGATGAAATATCCCTTAGAGAGCTTCCATATAAGTCCAATAGGATGTCAGAATCATTTGCACGGTATTTGATATTTAATGGTTCTGTTGTTTTCTTATTGAAGAAAATTATCCTATAACTTATAGTGGGAACGATATTTGATATCGATTTCGTAAATTAGCATTAAACAATAGATCTAAGATTGTTCCTAGCTTACTACGATCAAGTTTGGAACTTGATTGAGCTTTCGTTATGAATCCTTCATAAAATGTGCAAATTGTTTGCGCAGCAAAAGCAAAGTGAGCTTGATAAAGGTTTGACCTTTATAGTATGATTGTGAGAGAAGTTAAACTCAGCTATCTATTGTAGATTCTGAGAAAACTTGTCTCTAGTCGCACTAATTGAAAAATTATGGATCTGTTGGTTAATGTTGATATTAAACTATGTATTTTAGCTAGGAATGCAAAGTGGCGTTCCTGAATGTTTTCTTCGAATGAGAAATCTGTTGTGGTTTCTTTGTTTTAAGAGTTCATTCTAGAATGGCCCTAGAGTTTGTATTCTGTTAAGATTAGACTTTGATTTACAAGCTTATAGAGCCTATTGTAGACTCAGATAAGCTTTTTGAAAATCCGTGTTTTCTAATTTTGATAACAGTCGATTGTCTGATTTTATCAAAGCATAGATAATACACATATGATAGTAGGGTCAGTTGAAGCGTACAAATTACTTTCTAGTGTTATATATCCTAACGACATTATCATTATTAATGTAATAATGAGATGTTAGTAAAGTAAGAAGTTTACCTAAGTCTTCTTTTCTCCGTGAAAGCAGTGGGAATAGTCTTTGTTACATTCGATATAAATTTTTATATTTGATAGAAAACAATAGACTTGTGAGATACTCCCATTAGTTGTGCATTAAATATGATCTAATGAATGACACATCAAATCTATATGTATGACAGTTAGTATAACTGTTTGACAGTTAGTGTGTCTCTTGTATATAGTATTTATCTTTCATAAATGATGATTCCTTAGTCGAAATAGAAATTCATTAGAATGTCTAATCAATCTTATGCATTATAGGATGATGGCATAATAAATATTATATCATGTACGATTAAAGATTTCAATTTAATTGTAATTATTACGAGTTATTTTGATATATTGTAGACCATAAGATGTGTCTTGAAACATGTTCTTTATTATCTTTGAGATATTAAGAAGGATTTTCTTATTCATGGAGAATATAATCTGCAACCATTAGGGTCAGATTAGTTTTGAGTCTAATTATGACGTTAGACCGTCTACGTCATATAGAGTCAAAAAAGATATAGTGGGAGTGTCATGGTTGATTATAGTGAATTAGTGGAATTAGTTGTAACTTATGAAATATTGACTATGAAGCTACAAAGTGACATTATAGATTAGAAGTTTTGATGTTAGTGTTGTTTTTCGGTTGTCTGCTAAGTATTTTGGATTTGATCCCTAAATACATAGACAACTCAGTAGCTATAGGATAATATTGATATCGCATCTGAGTCATATTGATAAAGAACTTGGGTTCTACAAAATATGAATGATGATGGTTAAGGAAAACAATTGAGTTTGTTAGACAAACTCAATTTGTTATAGCAGGCTTACTTGTTGTTGCCTACCTTTTGAGTGTTAGGTGAGCTCTTGAGGGCAATGAGTATGTGATACACATTTAGATGTTTATATGATACCGTGAATTGGCACTAGAGCAAGTGGGAGAAATTGTTAGGGTTGGTTCTCAGAGTACCAATCCAGATTGTATTTATGTTTGATTCATAAATACGAACAATTCATTTTTCATAATATTACTTATTTAATGGTAGCACATCTTATCTTTTACATACATATTCGATCCAATTGCAATTAGATATCTAATTATGATTAGATTGAAAGTAAATCTGATTTAGTGATACGTGTATATTAGACAAAGACCCTAGGATTTACAATGTAGTGCGCAGTTACAACTTAGTTTGTAATTGACATTGGGAAGCATCACTATAAGTTGTATTTCCTTAAATAAAGTTCATAGTCAAGATTTACTAACACGGGTCGGTTAGTAAAATCCCCTGAGACCAGTACATGTCGTATATCGTGACTTGGTCTGATGGTTTATCCCAAAGAACTATGACTCTCGGGAGACTCATATAGACATGTAGGTGTTTATTTGATAAACACTGAAAGACTCACTGAAGATTTCCTAATAGATGGTACACCAACGTCAATAGGATTCTTCTCGAGTTGAGTGAGCATAATGGTCATTCGACTTGAGATACCACAGTGGATATATGAGTTATCCTCCACACTTTGATGGCAGTCACGTCACCGATCTATTTAGATTAGACCTCCGCTTGTTCGTTGGGTGTGGACTGATGCTCATGATATCGAGTGCGTATCAAGATAGAATCTGTCAGTCTTATGTACAGGGCATAGGTATCCTGCACGTGTTTGCTATCTAGTAAATTCATGGTTGTGGTATAACTTTGGAAGCGAGTTCCGAATGTTATTTAGAGATCATAAATTTGAAAGTCGACTATATTATACCATAAGGATTTGAAATTTTTATCTATATCCTAGGTATAATATGCTGTGACGGAGGGATTATAAGTATGTGATGACCTCAACTTGCATAGTTTAACGAGATTATATGTGGTCGTCATAATTCATGAGTTGGTGAATTATGGACACGAAATTGGATTTCATGACAGATAAACCTAAACTTAGAGAGTCCCACAATATGAAGTGTACTCGTTGAACAGTTGGGCAACGCCTTATGAATAATACTTCACCGGATTAAATGTGTTAATTTGAATCATTTAATCGGTTAAACGAAAATACATGCATTAGGGGCATTTCGGTCAATTATTAATTAATTTGTATTTGTATTTGTATTTGATATAAAATTTGATTTGATACATATTAATTATTTGTCAAATGAGACTTTGACACTTGCCATTAATATATGTATTTGTTATTTAATGTAAATAAAAATACATATATAATAATAATCGCATTAATTAATTATTTAGGTATTTAAAAGTTAAATATCTAGATAATTAAATTATTTCAATATTAGATAAATATTATGCAATATGTTTGATTATTATTGGTTACATGTGGCATGATTTTATTAAGCTTAAAGTTTACAAATTAGATTTGTCAACTTTAGGTTTATTATTACTTAATTTGATTAAAACTGACCAAACGACCAAAATGCCCTTATTCCTACCCCTAAAGTCGGTTTGGCTCACTATTTAAAGTTGAAACTTTTGTTTTCTTCAATAATAAGAAGCCATGGCTGAAATTCACCTCCATGAAAGCACCCAAAATTTCTTGAAGAGTCAAAGAAGAAAGTGAAGACATTCAAGAAAAACGTTTAACGAAATTACAAGATTTGGAGGTAATCTTCAATAATCTTAAACTTAGAAAGCTTATTTCTTGTTTTTGAATATCTAGAATAGTTCTAGGGTTTCTTTCTTTCTTATATTTTGGGGCTTTTTGATTTGGAGGATGGATTTAGAGGTTAGATGCATGTGTGAAGTTTGATTGGATAATATTATTATAATATTAGTTCAATTTTGTCATTTGATGACTTGTTGCCATTCTAGAGTATTATGACCACTCTTGTAACCCCTAGAATTATTCTTGAGTTCTTCAGAGGTGGTGGCTTTGGTTGGTATTAATATTAATATGATTAATATTGAGAAAATTGGATTTAAAGCATTAAAATGATATTTTTTGTTACAAAATCATAACTAGAAATTCTTTGTTTTTGGTGATGAAAGTTATGTTGTATAAATGTATTGGATGTGTTTTGGTGTTAGAACAATTGCCGGAAATTATTTCGGAGTTGAAATATGCAAAAATGGCTAAAAATAGCGTTACCGGGTGAGTTTCGGGCTTACCGAGTGTCCACTGTCCAAACAGTGAATTTTTCACTGTTCGGGCAGCCCTTGAACTGCCCCCATGGGTATTGGTTGGTCGGTTCGGACAAAAACATGTTTTATGTCATTTTGTGCAAAAATATTTTCGTAAATGTTTCGTGATGTTTCTAACCTATTTATGTCGTTATTTGATATCGAATAAATATGTTTAGGTGAAATATGAACAAATTACTTATATTGGATTTTGAATAATTTATTTGGTAATTTTAAAAAATTTTAAAGTTATGATTTCGCCCGAACTGTAAGCTTTTGATGCGCCCGCACCAAATCCCCAACAAAATTGGTATCAGAGTAGGTCTGATCCTTCATCCATTACATTAGTCATGCTTGAAATATGATATATAATCCAATTTTGATGTTTGCACATGCATGTAAATTAGATATTTCTTGACTTTTCGGTTCTACGTTAACGGGAAACGTAATGGCGTTTCTTGGCTTTAGTGACTTTTAGAAGTCATGTGTTTGACACAATTTGCTAATTAATTATTTGCAATTGTTGTGAACAATTGAAGGTAAATTATAGAGCTTAAGATAGGAGATGTGTATAGTTTTGTGCTGAGAATATTGATTCTCACAATATGACAACTTTAGGTATTAGATACCAAATCTCTCATCTAGTTATTTAAAATAATATTTAAGGATTGTTTTGATATTTGATATCAGAACTTGTGACTATTGGATAGTTACTTGTTTAATATAAACAGTTGTTACATATTTTAATATGACTAGTAGTGTCATTGATAAGAAGATAAACATTAAGAAAAATATTCGGTTAACTAAATAACTTAGAACAGTGCTTTATGAGATTTTATCACATAAGCATTAGATGTTTATTCTGTGTGGTAAAGGATGGTCTGATATAAGATCACACCATATATCCTTATCCATTTAATGAATATTGTATTCAGGATGTCATTAAATCTCATTTAACCAATGATCATCATTGGACCACAGATTTATTAAACTAATACATTGGATGTATGTAGTTTAATGAATTAGAAATTGCCTTGGATATTTTTCTTTACTTTGTAACTTAGTTAATGAATTGTCATTACTTAGTTACGTGTTTATAAAAGAATATATATTGAACGTCTTGAATGGTTCGAGAACTTTTAATATCTTTCTGATGAAACGCGGATAGAATATTTTGTATGGTTCAAAGATATTCTATTTGAAGTATTGAAAACTATATTGGCCGTCTTTTATGTAGGACTTCGCATACCCGGCTGGACATATTTCACGTCCAGCCAGGCATGCAACGCTCGGAACTATGAAATAAATCTGGTAAGGGTGCCCTCAGGTCTTACCTTTTAAGTTGCTTTCTCGGAAGTGCGTTAGGCCATCGCCGGAAGGATTGAAGTTTCACCGGTTAACTGTTTTCTGGTTGCTGGTTAATGATTTTTTGGCTGCTGTTTCTGGTTGTTTTGGTCGCTATTTCTGGTTGTTTTTGTACGTTGTTTCTGGTTTGTTTTCTTCGGTGCCGGATGGTTGTTTTTATCTCGATTTTCTTGTTTTTTTTCGATGCTGGCTGGTTATTTTTGTCTCGATTTTCTCATTATTTTTTCGTTGCTGGCAGGTTGTTTTTGTCTCGGTTTTCTTGTTGTTTTTCGGTGCTAGCCCCTTGTTTCACGTCTAGGGTTTTTTTTATTTTCTTTAAATGTTGTCGTCCCCCCCAGAAGAAGAAAAGAGTCTCCTTTTTATAATGATTTGAAAGGATATCCAAATACGGAAATAAATCATATTTATTTGGGAAATATATTCTCAAATTATTTTGGGAATAAAATTCATAAATTTGGTGATGAGGAAATCTCAAATCTTGTTAAATTGGTAAGGATGGGATCCCAAAATCTCATTAAATTGGAAAGTATTGATGAGGGGATTTGGGCGTGGATTGCATGGGCCGATTGCATGGGGTCTTGGGCCGAGGCTGGGGCTGATGGGCCGAGGTTATGGTTTGAAGAAGAAGCTAACTGAGCAAATCTGAGGCTAGCTAGTGAGTTCGAATCCGATGAGGGGCTAATTTTTGAGGTTTTCCTTCCTTCCGGCATTCGTTTTTCGAATCTTCCGCAACTTTTCGGGTAGTGCCTCCATACGAGGCTCATCATTGGTCCCATGCAAAATTACAGTGTCGACAGTCGCCCCCACTTTGATGGGGATTGTGCAGTCTGTGACAGTGACAACCCTTTAAAAGTCATTCATGTATTTTTACTTACCTGTAGTTTCGCTACTTTTGCGAGATGCTTCGATCTCTGGGATTCATTCCCGAATGGTGTTGAGTTGATGGCGACGTGCTTCGACCCCTGTGATTCATTACAAACCATACCGGGTGTGAGATGTTTCGATCTCTATGATTCATTCCTGAACTAAGTTGAGTTGATGGCGAGGTGCTTTGACGCCTGGGATTCATTCCCGAACCATGCTGGGTGTGAGATGCTTCGATCTTTGGGATTCATTCCTGAACTGAGTTGAGTTGATGGTGAGGTGCTTCGTGTTGGTGTTTGCTAAGGTCCCAATATCATTAAACAAGCATGAAACGAGTGCGAATACAAATCAACGAAGTTGCGGAATACTCACATCGATCGGTTGAGCGACGCTTTGATGAACAAAACTCGAAATTCTGCCTCATGAAGTCACGGTAGTGAGCTGCATCCAGTCCACTATTTTCGGCCATGTGTCTTCAAGTTTTGAGCTCCAAGCTTCGTCAAACGATTCCCGGCTCATGGGTGGACTTCCCTATCACCTTCGCATGACTTCGTAGTGTGCTAGCACTCTTGATTTTGCAACAAAATCATGACTCTAAGCTTCCCATCTTCTCGGTTTTTGACAGAAACCAATGAAGAAAAATGGCCAAATGGCCGTGAGAGAGAGAAGAGAATTTGGCTCCAAATTCGTGAGCCAATGAGAGAGAATGCAAAAATGTGTAATGGATAATTGTTTTCCAAAAACAATTAAACATATACCAAAATCCTTTTTCCAAAAAGTCAAGCAATTAATGCCAACTACCACCATCAATCCATCTATCAATCAAATCAAGTGACAAGTTGTCACATCACTCAAAGTGACTAATGATTTGACGCTTGATGCGACTAATGATTTGACGCTTGATTTGACTTGCGTGCCGCACTCGAATTCGAAATGCGAATGCGCTCGTAAATAATCTCGGGCTCGGGTTCGCTAATTCCAAATTAACGAATTTTCCGTTGTGTCATAATTAAATGATTACGCCTAGCAAAGTCACTTTTCACGTCGCTAAAGAATTAATTCTAAATTAATTCGTTCGCCCGAATTAAAATCTAATTTTAATTCCGCGTCGAAATCTAATTTCGTTTAATATATCGAATATATTAATTTAACCGATTAATTCCAAATTAATCGTTATCTCTCTTTAATTGATATTTTATCCCAGATACAATATCTCCGCAATTAATCCCAGATTAAATTTCTCTCTCTTGTAATTAATCCCAGATTAATTTAGAGTGCGAGTCATACGTCATCGATGAATCTTCGGGAAGCGACCCATGAGATCCCCGGATATGTTGGCAGTAAATACGGTCGTCGGACTATCCGAACACGTACGTTCCAAGTACGACGTTTGTACCGATTTACAAGACAAGGTTGGCTTCTAGCAAAGCGCCATGCCTACCCAATTCTCCAGAAATATCCTTACATGAATATAGGATCTATATCAGGCGTAGTATACGTAGTATTGCGTATGTCGATCCAGTATCGGATGATCACGTGCTAGGCCTGGGGCTAGAATTGTGTCTGCCATGTACGAAGCACATGTCAGATGTCTGGTAACTAGTCTCTATATCGGATAAACATGACCTTGTCATTTTATCCCGATGACTGCAGTACTTAAGAGTACTAGTACCGTATCCTACGTGACCATCATCTCCTATGACTGAAGTGATACTTCTGTCTTGACATCACACCCAACACACTACTATTCTCAATATACCCAGCATAGGCGTACACAGAACCTGTTAAAGCCCTGGACAACCGCAACCAAAGTATATTGATTGTCGCAAGTATTAGCGGTGCAAGTCTCAAGTTAAGACCAAATACACCTACCCTGATTTCAGACTTCCATAGACACATAGTCATACTACCAATGGAATTCCAAGGGGGTCTATCCAGAGCGAACCTCTTTCCCGTACCATTGGTAAAACACAACCTCCTATTACACTTGCATGAGTATCCTATATCCAAATATGATAACTATGTTATTGTGCCCTCACAACGCGCACAAGTGTAATACTAGTCTTTTACGTATTTATCGATGTCCAATCTCGATAATACTCTCACTAGGGATATTTAATGATTTATCCTTCGTGGACTGATACTGTCTCATATCATTCTCAATCCAGGAACAAATCATAAGGACCTCTCATCATTTATACATCTAGGTGATCTAATCACAAATGATAAGAGTGCAATCTTCTTTGTCACATAGTTAATTTGTACAACAACACCATGATCTGTACAAATAGTGACGCTATGGGTCATAATTGTCCAACAATCTCCCACTTGGCCTATAGCCAGTCACTCGAGTGTTTGACACCCGAACTATGTACGGTTGGCTCAAATTACTTAGGAAAGGTCTTTCGTCAGCGGATTTGCATGATTATCGTCTGATGTGATTTATACGATCATCACATCGCCACGATGTATGATCCGAACGAATCAGATGAATAGTCGAAGTGTTTATCTGGATCGTTGATGAGACCATTAATTCTTTAGCCTGTGCTGACACCTAGCTCAGCTGCTAACAGAATTATATCTAATCTAATTAGATTATTATCGACCCAGAAGGCTTATATCGCTGCCTCAGCTGTAGCAATAACCCGCATTTGTTGTTTATTCGGTAACAGTATCTTGCTTGGAAGATTTCCAGCTCACTGTACTGTTATTCAAACTGTATAGTACCGTTTGTGACTTATAGTCATTTTATCGGTTTAGGAAACTTGCAGTAGTGATCCCAGTCACTTCAAGTTCTCCTTCTCCACAGATTAAGACAGCATCATTAGTTCTCTAAGATACTAACGGATGTTCTTAACATCAATCCAGTGACTATCACTTGGATTGGCCTGTTTGTGAATCCATATGCTCAAAGCGTATGAGACACCAGGTCGCGTACATTTTTCAATGTACGGTTTCTCGGAGAGTTTTCTGAAAGCCAAGCTTTCACCGATTGTATTATGGGAATATCATTTCCAAGAAATGACATATATTATCATTATTTTATAGGACAACATATGTTAGTGCGCTCCCACTAACCCTCTTATATACACAAGAATCATTTTCGTTTTGAATTAAATCATAAACTATTATGATTACATCTAAATGATAATTCCAATAACCTATGCTTGCTTCAATCCAAACATGGATCGAATAACATGCAAACCTTGTTTGCTTGTTATGGTACGACAAAACCGACAGGATGTTGTAAACATCCTCCAAATGGTTTCCTTTTCAGGAAAGCGATTTTCCCGTTAAGCTGTCATATTTCATAAATGAAACATTCAGAAGTAGCAAGCATTATCCAAATGGATTTACCGTGGCAACAGGTAAAAGGTTGAATCGTAATCAATACAATGTTGATAATGATACCTTTCTGCTAAAAGCCTAGCTTTACACGTTGGTGTGTTGCCATCCATGTATGTCTTTCTAGAAGACTTATAAAGTACCAATAGGCACAATCCCTTGCGGTACATCAACTAGTATGCAAACTTGGTTGATATACATGGAATCCATTTCGGATGTCATGGCACTTTGCCATAATAGGGAGTCGATACCTTGTATCACTTCTTCATACGTAGTCAGTTGGTATACCTCAATAAGATAGAAATCTTTATGAGGTGAGATCAGAAACCCATACCCTAGGTTGTTTTCTGACTCTCTCCGACATACGTGGTTCTTGTGTATTCGAAGATTAATGGTATAGTTTCATCCTTGATGAACTATATATGTTCCATTAGGACTCGGTGCCTGGAATAGTATTACTCCGATTTTCATCGAGTTTTACTATCCTCCCACTTACCACTGCATATCAGTATTCCTTTTAGGAAAACCGCATGGTGAGCAACAATTAAAAGTGTTCTCTAGTGAGTTGTATAAGTACTATACTTATGGTATCCCTAGGATAACCTACAATTGGCACTTATCCAATTTGGGTTTTAGTTTAGTATCATCCAAACATATGCCTAGCATCCCAAATTTACAGGATTTTCCCGTTCATATCTAATATGAAATCTGTCAAACAGATTTTTATGGAACCTTATTCTAAATAAGTTCTGCACTGTTTATGCTTATCCGTTGAAGGAAATGGTAGCTCAGAGTGACTCATGATTAACCTTTATCATGTCCAACAAAATTCGGTTACTCAGTTCGAACACACCGTCAAATTGACGTGTTCCGGGAGGAGTCCTCATTGAAAGAATACTATACTCTTTCAAGTATATTAGAAACTTATTGCCTTAGTATTTTCCATTACGGTCTTATCGTGACGGTTTAATACTTCAGCCGATCTGTTTGTCTATTTCGTGTCGAAACTGTAAAAGTTTCTGATTTGTGTTCTTCAAAAGAAACACATAACCATAACGCGATGCCACATCCGTAAAGGTCACGAAATATTCATATCCACCACTAGCCTAGCTAGATATGGGCCCACTTGCTTCACTATGAACTAAGGCTAACAGATTGGTGGCATTTACACTTTTACCGAGTAAAGGTGTTTTAGGTATTTTGCCTAATAAACTAGATTCGTAGACTTTATTTGAATGGAATCAAATCAGTCCTAGTACCCACTCTTCGAAAGTGTGGATATATGATTCTTGTTTAATTGTGTCCAAGACAACAATGCCACAAATTAGTTTCATCTGATCAAATCAGTTGAGCTATTTGTTTGTCATGTTATATGTTTGAGATTTATTTATATTCAAAATATAAATGCTGTTATTCACATCTAATGTGTTTATCTCAATATCATCTTTATATAATAAAACACTTTAGTGTTCTAAAATATAAAGGTTCAATCCGCAACAGATTAGACACTGATATAAAGATAATGTTTCTAGTCAAACTAGTTACATAACAGTTTCCAAATTTAGGTACATACTCGAAGGGTAGTTCCTAAACTTAGGTATCTACGGTCAAAACAGCGACTTTCGTCCTGTTTCTGATTCGTAGATAAATCTTTATTGAAGTCAGTATCATGTTCATAATAGATTCTGAACATCAATACATATATTTTATGTACCACACTAAGTATTTGAAATCCAATTTTAATACTAGTGATGAACATAATGTTGACAAACATATTTGAAGTCGGAGCCTTGCACCGTCTTCATTTCCATCATGTCTGCCTTGTCCAAACGGCAGTCACGCTTCCGCAATCCTATTTGCCATAATTTAGGCAGACATTTTGGGATATGTCATTTATCTTCCCAGAAGATTATAATGATTTTGCCTTTGCCCTTTTCACATTCCAGTAGCCTTTGGCCAAGCCTCGGGTTTCTAGAATATCAAAGTAAGGTGCACCTTGCGCTACTTGCCTAATTGCAAACTTTGACTTTGTCTCCTTGAGAATAGTCATTAACTCTCCAAGAGTTATTATTGCAATTTAGTACTTCTGAGATCTAATAGTAGATCTATGAAGATCCTTCAATTTCAGTATCATACTTTAAGGATCTAATCCTTAGTTCTGATTCATAAATTAAGGAGTCTACTGCGACAAACTAAATGGATTAAGCGCTAAAGTTATCATCACATTAATCTTCTAAAGATTATGCTCTACTATTTGCTTAACTCCGGGCTTAGGCCTAATATGTTATTTATCAAATAAAGTAACTTATTAGTTTTCCAGGACCATCCTGAAATATTATTCCCAATTTGAAAATTAAGCCATTTAAATACATTTTCCCTAGGATTATGTTTTTAATGTCAATCTTTCAATTTTATCTTGATTTTAATAGTCCAACTATTTAATCAACGATTTTGGTACTATTTATTATAATGATTATAATAGTCCAACTATTTAATCAACTATAAATTAAATTGTTTGAATATAGTCCAACTATTAATTAAAACAACATTTTAAATATTAGTCCAACTAACATTTAATTTATATGACGAATGATATTTTATTTGAGCGCGTATGGCAAGTAATTAAACGAATATTGCAAATTCAATTCTTACCTCCCACTATTTTTCGGCGAGCCTCTAACCCTTTGTCGAGTACTCGGGAAACCGTGTTTCCTAGCGGGCTAGGATCCCGTTAAATATCACACAATCTTGACTTTGGCCAACAAATTGTATGATAATTAACTAGGTAGATCTCTAAGATCAATTGGATCCAATCCAATTCCTAGATCCAGTAGGGGGGACATCCAAGTCCGAAACATATATCTTATATATGCCAATATATCCAATATATTACCTAACCTTTTTCCTCTGAATCAACTAAGCCTTGGCTTTGGCACAGCAAACTTAGTGATCCCAGTTAAGCGCGACCCATTGACCATGGAAAGCTTCGTAATCAATGTCGAAGGACAATAAGTGGTCTTGACTTTGGCCAACAAACCACAACTTGGACAAGACACCAATATGGAACAAAGCCTTCGTGATTCAAACACATCCTCGACGGACAAAGGCCTTGACTTTGGCCAACAAGCCAATGCCAGTCTCGGATCTTGAGTAAGAATCACTCAATGGAAGGAAAAACGCTTAATATTATTTAAGGGTTTTTTCGAGTGCAAATTGGCAACCAATTTATTATCTTTGTTAAGGTCTCATCATCATACACCCTTAAACATGCATTCTAAACACATAATAAAGCGCGTATAAATAAATAATAATGATATACGGATAGATATTTTACACATTGATCCTAGATCAAATCTCTCACTTTCTCTCTCCTACTAGCACATGTATTACTTCTACCCGTTACACTACACTTCTAAAGAAACCTCATTTACATTGAGGGGAATAGGTGAGAAGAGAATACAAAGAATAAGGAGGTGATAAGGCTGGACACGCAGGTCCAATTAATAAATCAAATTTATTACAACAATTTCTAAAATTGTCCCACCCATCTAATATCCATCTGATATACATTATTCATGCATCGCAACCATGCATTCACACAAACATGTTATCAATCAATCTAATCAAATTAATTAATCTGATAATTAGTGACCATCCAATGTTCAAACAACGATTTGATTTTGTTCGAGTCAAACTCGTTTTGCGAATAAGTACTTAAAGTACGAATTCTCGAATTAAATTAAACAACATAATTAAATCCAATTCAATTTGTATTTAATACTAATTCGCTATTTAATTCCAAATTAAATACTACACTTTATTAATGAACCTATACGACTTAAATTCCAAATTTAATCGTTACGGGTCTCAAAGCCCGATTAACGTCCAACGTCAATTCAATTAAAGTCCAATAGGCTTTTAATTAATTTCTTTAAGGCGTGGACTTTTGGTCAACTCGGGTCGAACCCAATAACCAAAGTCTAATCCGGGAGTTACCCCATAAGCCCAGAAATCAATTTAGGCCCATTAGGCCCAATTAAACATTAAAGGTCCATAAGTCGCATTTGGGCTTTATGGATGCGGTTTTGGGCCCAATTGGATCCAACCAATTTAGCCTAAACCCAACTTAGTACAACCAAGCCCAATAAGCCCAATAACAACATTACAAGCCCAAATCCAATTTTAAGGCCCAATATAATTAAATTACAAAATCCAATTTTTACAATTTAATTACCTAAAGTGTATAACACAATTAATCACCCAAATCAATATTTCCAAAACATCAAATTAGCCTAATTAATCATGCTCATCATTATCAAATTATGTCCAACACAATTTAACAAAATCAAACCCAAACATGATTCACCAGTCTCGGCTATTGTGGGGAAATTTATATCTGATTTGGTTTCAATCCAATTAAATCCAAAATCGACATAAATCAACATTCCGGAATGATTTCCAACACATCCAATGATCAAAAATAAAAAAATTCCAAGACTTTAGGGCACTAATGTATTCGGCCAAGCCACAGTATTTGGGGAAATTTGTTCCAAACAACATTTCATCAAATTGATCCAATCAATCGTCAATTAAAACACATTTCAGCATACTAATTCATCCAATTTCATTATACATGCTCAAAATCATTTTTACCCAAATTTTAAGCCATAAAAATTTTCATGCTTTTCCTTGCTCTGATACCATTGTTGGTGTTTGCTAAGGTCCCAAGATCATTAAACAAGCATGAAACGAGTGCGAATACAAATCAACGAAGTTGCGGAATCGTTTCACTTGAAATTCTGCCTCATGAAGTCACGACAGTGAGCTGCATCTAGTCCACTATTTTCGGCCATGTGTCTTCAAGTTTTGAGCTCCAAGCTTCGTCAAACGATTCCCAGCTCATGGATGGACTTCCTTATCACTTTCGCATGACTTCGTAGTGTGCTAGCACTCTTGATTTTGCAACAAAATCATGACTTTAAGCTTCCCATCTTCTCGGTTTTTGACAGAAACCAGTGAAGAAAAATGGCCAAATGGCCGTGAGAGAGAGAAGAGAATTTGGCTCCAAATTCGTGAGCCAATTAGAGAGAATGCAAAAATGTGTAATGGATAATTGTTTTCCAAAAACAATTAAACATATACCAAAATCCTTTTTCCAAAAAGTCAAGCAATTAATGCCAACTACCACCATCAATCCATCTATCAATCAAATCAAGTTACAAGTTGTCACATCACTCAAAGTGACTAATGATTTGACGCTTGATGCGACTAATGATTTGACGCTTGATTTGACTTGCGTGCCGCACTCGAATTCGAAATGCGAATGCGTTCGCAAATAATCTCGGGCTCGGGTTCGCTAATTCCAAATTAACGAATTTTCCGTTGCGTCATAATTAAATGATTACACCTAGCGAAGTCACTATTCACGTCGCTAACGAATTAATTATAAATTAATTCGTTCACCCGAATTAAAATCTAATTTTAATTCTGCGTCGAAATCTAATTTCGTTTAATATATCGAATATATTAATTTAACCGATTAATTCCAAATTAATCGTTATCTCCCTTTAATTGATATTTTATCTCAGATAAAATATCTCCGCAATTAATCCCAGATTAATTTTCTCTCTCTTCTAATTAATCCCAGATTAATTTAGAGTGCGAGTCACACGTCATCGGTGAATCTTCGGGAAACGACCCATGAGATCCCCGGATATGTTGGCAGTAAATACGGTCGTCGGACTATCCGAACACGTACGTACCAAGTACGACGTTTGTACCGATTTACAAGACAAGGTTTCTTTGTCTTATTGGCTTGATGTCATCCTTGGTTAGGCTTTCCTTGTGCTAGAGGGTTTTCTTCACCGCTTTAAGGATCTTTTTTGCCTTTGGTGCTCCTTTGCCTATAAAAAGCTTCGGTCACCCCCATGGCCTGCTTATAGTTTCCCTATGCCTATTCTCCTCTGGTGATTGCTCAGTCTCTTTGGACCTATTGCTCAAGATCCTGTTGTGTCCCTTATTCCCGGGGTGGTAGATTGGTCATTCCCAGACCTGGCTCAGCTTTCTGCTCTCCGCTACCTACACCGGGTCAATGTGGATTATGCCTTTTTGAAAGTGGCCTCATCTTTTTAGGATACTGAAAATCACGTCTTCTAATTCCCAGATTTTGAAATATGCCCTCTTCCTGAGGAGTTCATTGCCATTCTCGGCTTGCATTTTTCTCCTACTACCCTTCGCGGATACTGAAAATCATATCTTCTTATTCCCGACGCTTTCCTTTGTTGTCTTGAGGATGCGAAAAAGGTACTGCCTCATGCTTCTTCCATTGAGTTACAAGTTCTGTTACATGTATCCTCCAGGATAGAGGTTGGGTCCCGTCCTTGGAGGAGTGTAGTCTCGTTCTGTATCTTGGCCCAATACCACTGAGGGGGTTGTGATAGTACGAGAGACAACTATCATTTATTGCACATCATCCAGGGAATCCGATGTGGTCATGATACCTCCCATGTTATCTTGGCCGAGACGTTTCATGGTTTATACAGGATAAAGCACCATCCTGTAAGCCGATTTCTTGGGAGTCCCTTTGTCTTGTAGGTTCGTTCTATCTTTTGCCTAAGTTGTCCTTTCAGATTTTCAACTTAGCGGATTGTTCTATCTTTCCTGAGTCGCTTTTTCAGGTTTTCAACTCAGTGAGCTAAAAAAAAATTTCTTTTTTTTTTCTTTCTTTTTTTTCATTTTTTTTTCAGATCTGGTTGCAAGAAAAGTTAAGGCTATTGGTTCCTCATCCGGCTTCTGCCTTTATTTCTTATGACCCTCGTCACCACCTTGCTCATCCTCATTCCCGAGGTTCCTCTCCATTCTTAGAGTTGCTCGTCCTCGCCGCTTCTTGGACTATTTTCAGACTAAATGGTCTCAACGCCGAACGTGGACCGTCGCTGCCTCGGGGCCTCCCAACGCTCCTTCTCCTATATATCCTGACCTTGGTCCAGCATCTAAGAAATAAAAGACATGATTTGTGATTACTTGACCCTAATATTTCCCGATTAGATGAGATTTATGCAATCTATGAATATCTTGAACATTTGTTTCAATAAAGTCATTTGCATTACTTCTTAGTACAAATATAGGAAATAATGAACTGCATTGCGAGGATACCTCTATCGCTAATTGTTCCTCACAGATTTTACAGTTAACAATTTCTCTTGCTCACTTATGCTCTATATTTTGCTTGGGCTGTCCTTTGCGGATTTTCAACCCAACGAGCCTTTCTCTCTTTTTTTAATGTAAAATATTGCTTCAGTCTGTCCACGTTGATGGCTCGGTGAACTCGTTTCCTTCCAAATCTGACATTCTCACTGCCTCATTCCCAATCACCATTTTGACTAGGTAGGACCCTTCCCAATTGGGCCTGAACTTTCCCCTTGGATCCATTATCAGTGGCTTCGACTGCTTGAGCACTAAATCACCTTCTCTGATCTTGGTGGGACGCACCTTCTTGTTGAATGCCCTGGCCAACCTTTTCTGGTATAGCTGCATGTTGTGCAAGGCCTTCATCATTTTCTCATCCAGTAATGCTAGTTGTTCGAACCTCTGCGAGGCCCAATCATGATCAGGTAATCCTGCCTCTACTAGTACTCACATTGGCTGTATCTTTATTTTCACTGGTAACACTGCCTCCATCCCGTAAACCAAACCATATGGTGTGGCTCCCATTGCCGTTCTCACCGAAGTTCTATACCCTATAGGGCATACGGCATTTTTTCAGCCTAATCTTTATAACTTTTTGTCATCTAGCTAGTATTTTCTTTATAGTTTTGTTGGCAGCCTCCACCACCCCATTAGCCTGTGGCCTGTAAGGTGATGATTTGTGATGACATATCCCGTACTTCTGCAACATCGCCTTTGTTTCTCCTTGAAATTGGACTACATTGTCTGTCACTATGTGATGTGGCATTCCGTATCGACATACTATATTACGGACTATGAACTTGGCCATCTGCTTCGCCGTAACATTACGGAATGACTCGGCTTCTACCCATTTCGAAAAATAGTCTACCGCCACTACTATGAAGTGGTGTCCACTTGATGCATGTGGCCTGATTTCTCTAATCATGTCAATACCCCAAGCTGAGAAAGGTCATGGTTCTGATAGTCTGTGCAATTTCGTAGGCGGTAGATGGTTCAAGTTGTCGTGTGCTTGGCAATCGTGACAGTGTTTCACTATCTTTGCGCAGCCAGCTTCAATGTTCGACCAGTAAAATCTCTGTCTCACTATCTTGTGAGACAAATTCAATCCATTCATGTGCGGTCCACATACTCCAGCGTGCACCTTTTCCATCACCTTCTGAGCCTCTTCTTTTCTTAAACATTTCAGTTGGATGCCCATTGGCTTGTCTCTTGTACAGCTCTCCCTTTAAACTCACATATTGGGAAGCCAAATTTTGAATGGATATTACGTCTTTCTTGCCAGCTACTTCTGGGAATTCTCTACGTTCTAGATACTGCATAATGTCGTAGTACTACGGCCTCCCATCGTCGACTTCTACTTCCAAGATTCTCTCTATCTCATAACTGGGTCTGCTAGCTGCTGTCAGCATAAGGGGTCTCATTACTAGTTTTTCCGGGTTTTCCCAAGTTGCAGCTAAGGTGGCTAATGCGTCTGTCATTTGGTTCTCTTCTCTTCATTACCAGTTTTTACGGAAACATCCTCTTATTGAGGTAGTAGACTGCATGTTCCACCTCTGTCTCTTCTGCATGTACCATCATCGCCCCAGCAATTGGGTTCTATGGCGAAATACAACACCAAGGGTTTGCCCGGCCTTGGAGGTTTCAAGACGGACGGTTAACCAATTATTCTTTGATTTTGTCAAAAGCTTCTTGACATTGGCTATTCCACTCCACATGCTGGTCCTTCCTCAATAGCTTGAATATGGGCTCACATACTAATGTTAGCTTGGCAATGAATCGACTGATATACTAGATTTTCCCGAGAAAATCTCTAACTTCCTTTTCTGTCTTCGGTACGGGCATCTCTGTAATTACCTTGATCTTTTCAGGGTCCACTTTTATCCCTCTCATTCCTACCATATGTCATAACAACTCTCCTGATGTTACCCCAAATACACACTTCTTGGGGTTGATTCAGAGGTAATACTTATCGACTCTTTGAAGGAATTTCTCCAGCGCTTCTATATGTCCGACCCTCATCTCTGATTTAACCATCATGTCATCCACGTATACCTCAATCTCCTTATGCATCAAGTCATGGAATAATATAAAGGCCATTCGTTGATAAGTGGCTCCCACATTCTTAAGTCCAAACGGCATCATCTTGTAACAATATGTACCACACTCAGTGACGAAGGCAGTCTTATACTTGTCTCTTTCGGCCATGAAGACCTGGTTATATCCTGAGAATCCATCCGTGAACAAGTACATAGCAGATAAAGTCGTGATATCAACCAACACGTCTATATCGGGTAGGGGAAAATCATCCTTTGGGTAAGCTTTGTTAAGGTCCCTATAATCCATGCACATTCTGACCTTTCCATCCTTCTTCGGTACCGGCACAATGTTGGCTAACCACTCGGGGTACTTCAGCACCTCTAAGAACCACACATCTATCTGCTTCTTGACTTCTTCCCTAACCTTTTCGGCCTATTCTGGCCTCATTCTTCGGAGCTTCTGCTTTACTGGTCTCATGTTCATATAAGTTGGTATCATGTGCTGGGCAATACCCTTGTCCACTCCTGCATGTCTTCATAGGACTAGGCGAATACCTTTGCATATTTTATCAATATTCTCTCTAATTCTTTCCGCTCATCAGAGGTAACCTCACTTGCAATTAAAATTTCCTTGGGGTTTTCACATGTACCAAGATTAAATGCATTTGTCTTTGTTGAGTTAATGTCAAATATGCTCATGTCATGCATGTTATGATGCAGACTAATAGGAAAAGACTCGAACAAGTAAGCAAAATCAATGTCTTTATTATTAATAAATGCAGGATTACAATCAAATAGGTCAGGAAAATAAACATCTTCGTAATTTTCAGTATTATCTTCTTCTGTCTTCTTGCTTTCTTCGAGCGTCAGATTCTCCAACTGCAGTAGTTCTTCTTCCCATTTATCTTCCTCTTTTGCAACTTCCTTTGACTGTGGTTCTTTGCCATCATATCTTTGAAGATTTTGAATCCCAGTACTATGATCCCATTGACTTCTACGGGTTCGGCTCTCCCTGATATCATGTGGCTTTCACGAAGTATTCCATCAGCTTCATCCTTTTTTTTAGTCTTCGGCTCATTCCCATCAGATTCATACCTCAATCCTCTCTTAGTGGTCTGTCTCTTGAAATTTGGCAGTTCTCTTATTCCCCGGCCTCTAGCACTCAAACCTGTACTCGACTCATATTTCAATCTTTCCATGATTCTAGCCACATTAGGGCCCACCCATTCTTCAAAGTTTGATGCCACTTGGAACCTTGTGAAAGGTTGTATGTCTAAAGTAGCCACATCATTGTCTACTTCAGCCCTGATGGTGATGACTTCTCCTCTATGCGGGAACTTAATAACCGGGTGCAAAGTGGATGGCACGCCCCCAAGTCTATGAAACCATGGCCTAGCCAATAATCGGGCAAATGTAGCTGGGATATCAAGCACTATGAACTCCACCTCGTCTTCTATCGGGCCCACTTTGAGTGCTGTGACGAAAGTACCTTCGACTACATGTTTGCTATCATCATATGTTTTGATAGTCATGTTGGAGGGGCTTAAATCTGTTGTCCGCATACCCAACCATGATAAAATCTTTGAATGCACACATTGATAGATGAGCCATCATCTGCCATCACACAAGATGTCTTCTTGCCTCTTACTTCTGATTTTATGAATAGCGGCTTGTTATGATTCCTCCCCTCCATCGGGAGCTCTTCTTCAGAGAATGTTATCATCTGCCTACCCTATTTCTGTACCGGCCCTACAACATTGTCGGTTTTGGGTCTTAAGGTACCATTATCTTGCTTAGAGCTTCTACCATGGCATGTCTGTGCTATTGAGAGGCGCATAATAATTCCCATATGCTCACTTGTGCCCGTGTCTTCTTCAATTGACGCAACACAGTATCCCCCTCGGTGTTATCCGTATTCTCCATCACCTCTCAGCCTTCTGTTAGCACTTCTTTACCTTTCTCTGTTACATCACTGTAAAAACATCCACTACGAGTCATCTTATTTACCTCATCTTCGTCACTGCTCGAGAAGTTTTCCCAGAAATCTCTCTCCTGCTCTGTTTCATCTTCACTACTGTTATCCCATATCTCCATGCAAGAAGCTTGGTGGTTGAGAGTTTGGAGGACAAAGCTTTCGGGCAGGCCGGAGTTGATCATGTAGGTGGGTGGTGGAATAGAGTGGTAGTTGGGTAGAGGGTTTCTGTATATGTTGGGTTGTTCTTTTTCCTGGTCGAATATCTTATAAGTGTCAATGAGGTCTTGGATCTCATGCCTCAGGTGGGCGCAGTTGTCAGTTTCGTGGCCTTTTTGTTGATAGTAGTGACAATATAGGTTTAGGTCGAGGTGGCATGGCACCGAGTTTTGAAGTGGTTTAGGTTCTAAGGGTTTTAGGAGTCCTTGCCTCTTCAGCTTTTCAAACACCTTTGACAAAGATCTACCAAAATTAGAGAATCGCTTGTTTCTGATGGCGTCGGCCTCAACAGGAGCGAGCTTGGTCCATGAAGGCCCCCCAATGGTCTTTATATTCTGGCCATAAAACTTTATGTTCACAGCTTCCTCTTCCTCAATATACATGACAGTTTCTCTTAACTATCGAAAGTCACTGATCATGGAGCTCATCCTTCTCAGCTTGTTATAAATGGAGGGCTTGGTGCCCTTAATGATCATCTTAATCTGGTCCTTCTCTGAGGGCTGTGTCTGCATCTTCAAGAGCTGGCTTCTCCAGCGATCCACATAATCTTTGAATGTCTCTTCTAGCTTCTGTTTACTGTTTTCTAAGTCACAGAGTGACAAGTCTATGTCCACGTCCCATATTGGTTCAATAAGGCCTCTGCTAATGCCATCCAGTCATCCCTGACCTTTCTCTCCAAGCCATGATACCATACTATGGGCGCCCTTTCCAGTGACATCCCAAACATCTTCTGCATATGGCACTTCGACAAACCCACTGCACTCATCATTGAAATATATTGTCGGAGATGGACCCTAGGATATCTGTTTCCATTGAACTTGGCCATGTCAGGCATCTTAAACTAGGGAGGCAGCTGTTCTTCGCAAGTCATTGCATCATAGTCTAATAGATCTTCATGTTTTCCCTTCATCTTGCGGGTAACTGACTCTACTTGTTCCATTAGTTTCTGTAACACTGCCTGAGGCCCGGCTATCCTTCCCACAGCATACTCAACTATGTCATCATCAAAAATAGGGATTTCTTCGCTCACCCTATTCGGAGGCTCCCCATGCCTTCCATCCTCGTTGTTTTTTTTCCCACTGTGCGGGGTACTGTCAGATTGGCACAGTGTTGGTCAAAGCTTGTAGTTGCTAAGTAATTTTGGTGATGTTGGTCTCCAATTGATCCATGCGGGAACCTTCACTGCCTGACGCATTCATGCTTGCTAACCTCTCCTTGACAGGTCTTCCTTCTTCTCTAACCCAACGAATATCTATTATGGCTGTTAAGACAAGGGGTTAGCATGATGCATGTATGCATGAGATGCAAGGGATGCATGTGGTTATCAAAATAGCATATACCATTCCGACTTTATTTCTCTCACACCCGTGGTAAGTCCATTTTTACCCTAGGTATGACTCATTTTATGCACTAATATGGGGTACACAAAGATCGTTCTCTTCTACGCTACAGGGGTGAACCTTGGCTGTTAGGGATATGCCCTATACCCAACTTGTGTATGGGCTATATGTACATGTATTTATAATATTTTCATTGATTAAAAAATGGCAATCTTTATTATACGTGTCTTACATAACTTATATGAATCATCAAACATTGTAATAAAGCCCTTGGAGTAATAAGATGATGACTTCCACGCCTTATGAGAATCATTACTCTCAAACGTTCATAGTCATAGTTTTGTGAATAATATGGGCGTTCACAAAGTGAAGAGACTAGCATGATGATATGATCTGCCCTTAAGTGGGGTAGCCGATCTCATAGGCTACTAGCGGAGATCCGTCCGCTTGGTGTATCACATGGATGCATGAGTTTCTCGTGTCCATCGAACTGACCGCCGGAAGTTTTCACATGGAGTGTTTATCCCATGTGTTTGTGAGAACTTTCATGTATCGATTGTATGACTAGTCCTTAGACTTGAGGTCATTACAATCTTATGTATGGATCAAATAACTTTGACATTCTCCTTCCCCAGTTCAAAAGATCCGGTCATAAGGGTATGATTGGGTCATTTATTGAAACACATTAAGTTTATAAAGATACAACAGAGAATCGCCACTCTCTCGGATAATATTTTTCTTATAAGAGTAGTATTCCAGTTCGCAGGTTGATATGTGTGATCAGTACTTGAGACTGTGGCCGCAGCGGAAGAATCATGTGAGATTCTTGGGTTAGCATAATTAATGACAATATCAATATCATACCTTTGACTATATGGGTAGACATTTTACATACCCTAGGTCAAACCGTGGGGATACAGTGAGGCGAGGGAGCGTATCATATGTAAATCGCATACAGAATGGGTATATATCTTTCCTTCTCATTTGGGGGCCTTAGCATGTTGCTAGATGTCAACCTTCGTCATTGAAATCGAATGACCATCTGATCGGAGGATAATTTATGTTCGATTAAATTATCATAATTCATTTCATGTCCAATTTTAGGGGAACCCAAAAGATCACACACAACAAAGTCGAAATCAATGGTTAACAGTGCACGGTACAAATTTAACAGCATATATGATTGCTGTAGGAATTGTTTATAAATAGTTCAATGTGTTTAATGATTGAACAGAACATTTATGAGGTTCCATAGTGGCTTAGGGATTGGTGAATGACGATAGGGGCACTTTGGGAATTGGAATAAATAAATAAATAAATAAATAGTAACATAAATAGTAAAAAAATTTATTTGTTATTTTTTTTGAATTCCAATTCGGCCCAAACTCTTATTAAGGTTTTATAATCTCATTAAACCACTAAATTAAGATCCAAAGGCTAAGATTAAATTAGATTTTATCCCACATCTGATTCTTAATTAATTTTGTTGTCTTTGGAGCACCTATATAAACCCAATGAATTCTTTACAATTTTTGCACCAAACCTTTCATATTTTGGGTTTATATAAGTGAGCAACTCTATATTTTAAGAGTAAGCCACTGATTTTGAGGATCCTTAAGTCTAATTAACTAGATGAACCTCGAGTTAAAAGTTTTGAGGTATTTTCCTAGGCTAGCACCAAGGGCAAAATACATGTGCACTCAAGGCGTAGTCTTGCCGTTGAGTTTTGGCTTTGGTGTGTGCACCTTTGGAGGCCACACACTTGGGTGGCTCGTTGGAACGTGGAAGAGCTTGCTGAGTTCGAGAAAAGCTTGTAGATTGGAGGGAGGACTGGAGAAGTCTTCGGTTCAAGTAATTCTTTTTCTTTATTTATTTTAATTAGAGTTCTTATGATAGTTAGCATGTTTAGGTTTATGTTCTTTGAATGTTTTATGAGTTTTTATGCTTAGAATATATAGTAACATGTAGGGAAATTTCTACGGTCCCGAGGATCGATTAAAGCAATGAAACTAAGTGCGAATACAACAAGGAAGTTGCGGAATACTTACATTGAGCGGTTGAGCGATGCGGTGAGGAAAAAAAACTTTTTTGCCCTTTGAGATGGCTCTCGGCATTCTGCAGTTTTGGCTCCTCCAATTTTCGGTCATCACCTCCAAGTGTGCTCCATTGATGCTCCAAGCTCCAAGCTTCTCAAATGGTGATTCCAAGCTCACAAGTGGGTTTCCCTATCACCTTTGTATGTCTCCAATGTGTGCTAGCACTCTTGATTTTGCAACAAAATCATCATCTTACTTCTCTTTGTTCTCGGCTTTGTGCCAAAAATTGAAGAGGAAATTGGCCCTAGGCCGAGAAGATGAAGAGAGAAAGAAGGCCACCATGGCCGAATCCAATTCAAGGAGAGAGAGATGAAGTGTTTTGTTTTTGTATATCTAATACACAAAACCAAAAATTCAAATACCAAATAATAAACAAATGGTAAATGTCTTTCCAGCTTTTAAAAGCTTTCCAACAACTCACATCTACTATTCACATCACTCAATCAAGTGACAAGTTGTCACATCACAGCACTCAAAGTGACAAGTGATTTGACGCTTGATGCGTCTAGTGATTTGACGCTTGATTTGACTTGCATGCCGCACTTGAATTCGAAATGCGAGTGCGCTCGCAAACACTCTCGGGCTCGGGGCTAATTCCAAATTAATGAATTTTCCGTTGCGACGCAATTAAATAATTATGCCTAGCAAAATCACTATTCACATTGTTAACGAATTAATTCTAAATTATCTCGTTCGCCCGAATTAAAATCTAATTTTAATTCCGCGTCGAAATCCAATTTCGTATAATATATCGAATATATTATTTTATCGATTAATTCCAAATTAATCTTAATCTCTCTTTAATAATATTTTATCCCAGATAAAATATCTTGTAATTAATCCCAGATTAATTTTCTCTCTCATCTAATTAATCCCAGATTAATTAAGTGCGAGTCGTACATCATCGGTGAATCTTCGGGAAGCGACCCATGAGATCCCCGGATATCTTGGCAGTAAATCCGGTCGTCGGACTATCCGAAGACGTAAGTACCTAGTACTACGTTTATACTGATTTACAAGACAAGGTTGGCTTCTAGCAAAGCGCCATGCCTACCTAATTCTCTAGAAATATCCTTACAGGAATATGTGATCTGTATCAGGCGTAGTATACGTAGTATTGCGTATTTCGATCCAGCATCAGATGTCACGTGCAAGGCCTAGGGCTGGAAATGTGTCTGCCCCGTACGAAGCACATATCAGATCTCTGGTAACTAGTGTCTATGATCGGATAAACATGACCTAGTCATAATATCCCGACAGCTACAGCATATAAGAGAATGAGTTACGTATCTTACGTGATCATCATCTCCACTATTACTGGAGTGATACTTCCATTTTGACATCACACCCAATACACTACGATTCTCAATATACCCAGAAGAGGCGTACACAGAACCTGTTAAAGCCCTGGACGACCAAAACCAAAATATATTGATTGTCGCAAGTATTAGCGGTGCAAGTCTCAGCTTAAGACCAAATACACCTACCCTGATTCGGACTTCCATAGACACATAGTAATACTACCAATGGAATTCCAAGGGGTCTATCCAGAGCGAAGCTATTTTCCGTACAATCGGTAAAACATAACCTCCTACTACACTTGCATGAGTATCCTATACCCAAATATATGAGAACTATGCCGTTATACCCTTACAATGCGCACAAGTGTAATACTAGTATATTCCGCATTATCGATTTCCAATCTCGATAATACTACGACTATGGATATTAATGATTAAACCTTCATGGATTGATATTGTCTCATATCATCTCAATCCAGGAACTAATCATATGGACCTTTCATCATTTATACATCTTGGTGATCTAATCACAAATGATAAAAGAGCAATCTCCTTGTCACATAGTTAATTTGTACAACAACACCATGATATGTACAAATAGTTACGCTATGGGTCAAACTGTCCAAAAATCTCCCACTTAGCCTATAGCCAGTCACTCGAGTGGCATACACCTGAACTATGTACGGTTCGCTCAAACTGCTGAGGAAAGACTTTCATCAACGGATTTGCATGATTATCATCTGATGTGATTTATACGGTCATCACATCGCCACGATGTATGATCCGAACGAATCAGATGAATATTTGAAGTATATAACTGGATCGTTGATGAGACCATTAATTCTTTAGCCTGCTTTATAGCCTAGCTCAGCTGCTAACAGAACTATATCTAATCTAATTAGATTATTATCAATCCAGAAGGCTTCTATTTCTGCCTCAGCTGCAGTAATAACCCGTTTTTGTTGTTTATTCGGTAACAGTATCTTGGTAGGAAGATTTCCGGCTCACTGTTCTGTTATTCAAACTTTGTAGTACCGTTGTTACGACTTATAGTCGTTATTATCGGTTATGAAACTTGCAACAGTGATCCTAGTCACTTCAAGTTCTCCATCTCCATAGTTTAAGACATCATCCTTAGTTCTCTAAGATACTCAAGGATGTTCTTAACATCAATCTAGTGACTATCACTTGGATTGGCCTATTTGTGAATCCATATGCTCAAAGCATATGAGACACCAGGTCGCGTACATATATTTCAATGTACAGGTTCTCGGAGAGTACAAACTACTTTAAATCTATCCCAGTAGATCTTTATTCCTAGAATAAAGGTTGTTTCTCCCAAGAATTCTACGGAGAATTTTCTTATGAAAGCCAAGCTTTCACCGACTGTATTATGGGAATGTCAATTCCAAGAAATGATATATCATCATTGTTTAGGACATCACTGTCAGTGCGCTCCTACTAACTTCCTTATATACACAAGAATCATTTTTCGTTTTGAATTAAATCATACACTATTATGATTACATCAAAACGATAATTCCAAGAACTCTATGCAAACCTTGTTTGCTAGTTATGGTACGACAAAACCGTTAGGATGTTGTAAACATCCTTTAAATGGTTTCCGTTAAGGAAAGCGGTTTTGGCATCTAGCTGACATATTTCATAAATGAAACATGCAGCATTAGCAAGCACTATCCAAATGGATCTACTGTGGCAACAGGAAAAAGGTTTCATCGTAATCGACATAATGTTGATAACGATACCTTTTCTCTACAAGCCTGTTGGACAATTATGACCCATAGCGTCACTATTTGTACAGATCATGGTGTTGTTGTACAAATTAACTATGTGTCAAAGGAGATTGTACTCTCATCATTTGCGATTAGATCACCTTAGATATATAAATGAAGAGAGGTCCCTATGATTAGTTCCTGGACTGAGAATGATATGAGACAGTATCAGTCGCCGAAGGTTTAATCATTAAATATCCCTAGCCGGAGTATTATCGAGACTGGACATCGATAATGCGGAATAGGCTAGTATTGCACTTGTGTGCGTTGTGAGGGCACAACGGCATAGTTCTCATATATATAAGTATCGAATACTAATGCAAGTGCGATAGGAGGTCGTGTTTCACCGATGGTACGGGAAACAGCTTCGCTCTGGATAGACCCCTCGGAATCCCATTGGTATTATGACTATGTGTCTATGGGAGGCCGAAATCAAGGTAGGTGTGTATAGTCTTAACCTGAGACTTACATCGCTAATACTTGCGATAATCGGTAGACTTTGGTCTTGGTGGTACAGGGCTTTAACCGGTTCTGCGTACACCACTTCTGGGTTTATCAGAGAGTCGTAGTGTATTGGGTGTGATGTCAAGACGGAAGTATCACTCCAGTCATAGTGGAGATGATGTCACGCAGGATACGGTATTAGTGCTCTTAAGTGCTGGCCGGCCATCGGGATATTATGACAAGGTCATGTATATCCGATTATAGAGACTAGTTACCAGACATCCGACATGTGCTTCGGACGGGGCAGACACTTATCCAGCCCCAGCCCTAGCACGTGACTATCCGATACTGGGCTGATATACGCAATACTACGGTATACTACGCTTGATACAGATCTATATATTCCTGTAAGAATATTTCTGGAGAATTGGGTAGGCATGGCGCTTTGCTAGAAGCCAACCTTGTCTTGTAAATCGGTATAAACGTAGTACGAGGTACTTACGTGTTCGGATAGTCCGACGACCGTATTTACTGCCAACATATCCGGAGATCTCATGGGTCGCTTCCGAAGATTCACCGATGACGTATAACTCGCACTATGATTAATCTGGGATTAATTAGTAAAGAGAGAAGATTAATTTCTAGAGAGAGAAAATTAATCTGGGATTAATTACAGAGATATTTTATCTGGGATAAAATATTAATTAAAGAGAGAGAACGATTAATTTGGAATTAATCGATAAAATAATATATTTGATATATTATTAGAAATTGGATTTCGACGGGCGAACGAATTAATTTAGAATTAATTCGTTAGCGACGTGAATAGTGATTTCGCTAGGCGTAATCATTTAATTACGACGCGACGGAAAATCGTTAATTTGGAATTAGCGAACCCGAGCCCGAGATTGTTTGCGAGCGCATTCGCATTTCGAATGCGAGTACGGCACGCAAGTCAAATCAAGCGTCAAATCGCAAGTCACATCAAACGTCAAATCACATGTCACTTTGAGTGATGTGACATTTGAGTGATTGATATAAGTTGATTGTGGTGATTGACAGCATTTAATGCTTTGTTTTTTGAAATAGAAAAAGGTAAATGGTTTATTATATATTTTGGAAATTATATAAACCCTTTTACAATTTTTATTTGGTAACTCATTCTCTCTCTCATTTTACGGTTTTAGGCTTTTGGAGCCAAAACCCTTTTCATCTCTCTCTCACGGTCTCCATGACCGTTTTCTTCATCTTTCTTCTGGTTTGACCGAGCAAATGGAGAAGCTTTTGGATCTTGTTGCAAGATCTAAGTGCTAGCACACACCTTGGGTTATACATAGGTGATAGGGAAACGAATTTATGAGCTTGGAATCATTTTTGGAGCTTGAAGCTTTGAGCTTCCATGGTGTTCATCAATGGCCGAATCATGGAGGAACCAAACCAGTCAAAACCGAGCAGCCCACTGCCTTGGAGAGCTGTTGCCGTGAGCTTGGAGGGAGCAAAAACGCAGCTTGTTCTTCGCATCTCAAACCGTTCAATGTGAGTTATGTTTCCGCCTTACTCCTTTGATGTATTCATGCGAATTTGTGCTTGATTTCATGATTCTTGGGACCTATATTAGAACTCAACAATGGTATCTTGAGCTTTATCAAGCATGAAAAAGTTAGGGTTAAAATTGGGGAAATCAATTGAGGCATGATTTGGTTAAATTGGATGATTAAGTATGCTTGTATGTTGATTAATTGAAGTTGTGCATGATCAATTTCATGAAATTGGATTGGATTCAATTTTCCCTAAATTTTGGGCATGACAATTGGGTAAAATCAATTGAAGCATGATTTGATTAAATTGATTGATTAAGTATGCTTAAATGTTGATGAATTAATGATTGATTGGATCAATTTGAAGAAATTGTGTTTGGAACAAATTTCCCAAATTTTTTGTTGGCATAAAGTGACAAATTTGGGTAAACTTGATTTTGAGCATATTTTGTGAAATTGGATGAATGAGAATGCTTAAAGTATGTTTAATTTAAGATTGATTGGATCAATTTGTTGAAATTGTGTTTGGAACAAATTTCCCCAAATTGCTTATGTTGGCCGAAATTAAAGAACCCTAAATTTCTTGGTGATTTTGTTTGTTTGATCATTGGATGACTTAAAACAATTGGGTAATGTTGTTTTGAAGTTCAATTTGATTGAATTTTGATTTGGAACATTTTTCCCAAATTAAAGTGGCTTGGCCGAATTCAATTGAATTTGAAATTCATTGTGTTTTTTGATTTTAATTCATTGGATGAATTGAATTGATTTGGAAATGATGATTGTGGATTCGATTGGATTGAAACCGAATCGGATTGGAAAAACCCCTAATTGCCGAGAACAAAAGCATGTAAAATGGGTTTGATTTTAATAAATTGTGTTGGACACTATTTGTCATTTAAAGTGCATGATTAAGTATGCTAATTGATGTTTTAGAAATATTAATTGGGTGGTTAATTGTGTATTACACTTAGGTTAATTAATTATGGAATTTAGAATTTTATAAGTTAATTAATTGGGCTTATTTTTGGAAATTGGGCCTTTAAGGTTGTGATTGGGCTTTTGGGCTTTGTTGTACAAAGTTGAGTTTAGGCAAATTTGGTTGGATCCAATTGGGCCTAAAACCGCATCCATAAAGTCCAATTATGACTTAATGGACCTTAATTATTTAATTGGGCCTAATGGGCCAAAATGATTTCTGGGCTTATGGGGTAACTCCCGGATTGGATTTTGGTTGTTCGGTTTGACCCGAGTTGACCAAAAGTCCACGCCTTATAGAAATTAATTAAAAGCCCATTGGACTTTAATTAAATAAACATTAGATGTTAATCGGGCTTTGAGACCCGTTGCGATTAAATTTGGAATTTAAGTCGTAAAGGTTCGTTAATAAAAGTGTAATATTTAATTTGGAATTAAATAGTGAATTAGAATTAAATGCGTATTAAATTGGATTTAATTATGTAGTTTAATTTAATTCAAGAATTCGTACTTTGAGTACTTATTCGCAAAACGAGTTTGACTCGAGCAAAAATCAAATCGTTGTTTGAACATTGGATGATCACTAATTATCAGATTAATTAATTGGATTAGATTGATTGATAACATGCTTGTATGAATACATGGTTGCGATGCATGAATAATGTATATCGGATGGATATTAGTCGGGTGGGACAATTTTGGAAATTGTAATAAATTTGATTTATTAATTGGACCTGCGTGTCCAGCCTTATCACCTCTATACTCTTTGTATTCTCTTCTCACCTATTCCCCTCAATGTAAATGAGGTTTCTTTAGAAGTGTAGTGTAACGGGTAGAAGTAAATACATGTGCTAGCTTTGGAGAGAGAAAATGAGAGATTTGATCTAGGATCAATGTAAAGTATCCATCCGCATATCATTATTATTTTATTTCATATGCGCTTTATTATGTGTTTAGAATGCATGTTTAAGGGTGTATGATGATGAGACCTTAATAAAGATAATAAATTGGTAGCCAATTGCACGCGAAAAACCCTCGCTCAATATCAAGTGTTTTTCCTTCCATTGAGTGATTCTTACTCAAGATCCGAGATTGGCATTGGGTTGTTGGCCAAAGTCAAGCCCTTTGTCCGTCGAAGATGTGTTTGAATCACGAGAGTTTTGTTCCATATCGGTGTCTTGTCCAAGTTGTGGTTTGTTGGCCAAAGTCAAGACCACTTCTTGTCCATCGACATTGATTACGAAGCTTTCCATGGTCAATGGGTCGCGCTTGACTGGGATCACTAGGTTTGTTGTGCCAAAGCCAAGGCTTAGTTGATTCAGAGGAAAAAGGTTAGGTAATACATTGGATGTATTGGCATATATAAGATATATGTTTAGGATTTGGATATCCGCCTACTGGATCTAGGAATTGGATGGGATCCAATTGATCTTCGAGATCTACCTAGTTAATTATCATACAATTTGTTGGCCAAAGTCAAGATTGTGTGATATTTAACGGGATCCTAGCCCACTAGGAAACACGGTTTCCCGAGTACTCGACAGAGGGTTAGAGGCTCGCCGAAAAATAGTGGGAGGCAAGAATTGAATTTGCAATACTCGTTCAATTACTCGCCATACGCGCTCATTCAAATTATTTCGTCGTTAGATTAAATGTTAGTTGGACTAATATTTAAATTGTTGTTTTAATAAACAGTTGGACTGTATTATATTTGATTATATATAATTGGATTATATTAATCAATATATTTGAATTAATTAATTTCAGTTTACAGTTGATTTTATAGTTGGACTATAGTAATCAATGTAATTGAGGTTAATTAATTTAGATTATATTTGATTATATAGTTGGACTATTATAATCATTATAATAAATAGTACCACAAATCGTTGATTATATAGTTGGACTATTAGAATCAAGATATAAAATGAAAGATTAATGTTTAAGACATAATCCTGGGGGAAAATGTATTTAAACGATTTTATTTTCAAATTGGGAATAAATTTCAGGATGGTCCTGGAAAAATAATAACTTATTTTATTTGATAAAATAACGTATTATGCCTAAGCCTGGAGTTAAGCAAATAGTAGAGCATAATCTTTGGAAGATCATGTAATGATAACTTAAGTGCTTAATCCATTATGTTTGTCATAATTATGTTCACAGCTAGTATTAAAATTGGATTTTAGATACTTAGTGTGGTACATAAAATATATATATTGATGTTCAGAATCTATTTTGAACAGGATACTGACTTCAATTGAGATTTATCTGCGAATTGAAAACGGGACGAAAGTCGCTGTTTTAACCGTAGATATCTGAATTTAGGAACTACCTTCGGGTTAGTACTTAAATTTAGAAACTGTTATAATGTAGCTAGTTTGACTAGAAACATTATCTCTATATCGCGTATAACCCGCTGCGGGTGTACCTTTATATTCTAGAACACTAAAGTGTTTCATTATATAAAGATGATATTGAGATAAACACATTAGATGTGAATAACAGAATTTATATTTTGAATATAAATAATATCTCAATTATATAACATGACAAATAAATAGCTCAAATTGATTTGATCAGTTAAGAAACTTAATTGTGGCATAGTTGTCAGGGACACTACTAAACAAGAATCGTATATCCGCACTTTTGAAGAGCGGGTACAGGACTGATTTGATTCCATTCAAATAAAGTCTACGAATCTAGTCTATTTGGGCAAAGTGCCTAAAACACTATTTACTTGGTAAAAGTGTAAATGCCACCGATCTGTTAGCCCTACTTCATAGTGAAGCAAGTGGGCCCATGTCTAGCTAGGCTAGATATGGATATGAATATTTCGTGACCTGTACGGATGTGGCATCGCGTATGTTTTATGTTTCTTTTGAAACACAAATCGGAAACTTTTAGAGTTTCGACACGAAATAGACAAATAGATCGGCTAAAGTATTAAACCGTCATGGTAAGACTGTAATGGAAAATACTTAAGCAATAAGTTTCTAGTTTATATGAAAGAGTATAGTATTCTTTCAAATAAGGACTCCTCCCGGAATACGTCAGTTTGACGGTGTGTCCGAACGGATTAACCGAATTTTGTTAGACATAATAAGGTTAATCACGAGTCGCTCTGAGCTACCATTTCCTTCAACGGATAAGCTTTAAACAGTGCAAGAACTTATTTTGAATAAGGTTCCATAATAATCTGTTTGACAGATATCATATTAGATATGAACGGGAAAGAAACCGGGTTTCTCATTCTGATAATTTGGGTATGCTAGGCATATGTTTGGATGATACCAAACTAAAACCCAAATAGGATAAGTGCCAAATGTAGGTTATCCTAGGGATACCATAAGTATTGTACTTATACACCTCACAAGAGAACAATTAGATTGTTACTCACCATACGGTTTTCCTGAGAGGAATACCGATATGCAGTGGTAAGTGGGAGGATAGTATAACTCGATGGAAATCGGAGTAATACTACTGTTCAAGGCACTGAATCTTAATGGAACATGAATAGTTCATCCAGGATGAGACTATTACCATTAATCTTCGAATACACAAGAACCGCGTAGGTCGGACAGAGTCAGAAAACAACCTGGGGTATGGGTTTCTGATCTAACCTCATAAAGATGTGAATCTTATTGAGGAATACCAACTGACTACGTATGAGGAAGTGATACAAGATATCAACTCCCTAATTATGGCAAAGTGCATATAATCCGAAATGGATTCCATGTATATCAACCAGTTTGGATACTAGTTGATGTACCACAAGGCATTGTGCCTAATGGTACTTAAAAGTCTTCTAGGAAGACATACATGGATGGCAACATACCAGCGTATAAAGCTAGGCTTTTAACGGAAAGGTATCGTTATCAACATTGTGTTGATTACGATTCAACCTTTTACCTGTTGCCACGGTAAATCCATTTGGATAATGCAGGTTATTCGATCCATGATTGGATTGAAGCAAGCATTAGGTTCTTGGAATTATCGTTTTGATATAATCATAATGATGTATGATTTAATTCAAAACGAAAATAATTCTTGTGTATATAAGGAGGTTAGTGGGAGCGCACTGATAGTGGCTGTCCTATAAAATAATGATAATACGTCATTTCTTGGAAATGATATTCCCATAAAATAAATATCGGCGAAAGCTTGGCTTTCGCAATACTCTCCTAGAAACCGTACATTGAAAAATGTACGAGACCTGGTGTATCATACGCTTTGAGCATATGGATTCACAAACAGGCCAATCCGAGTGATAGTCACTGGATTGATGTTAAGAACATCCGTTAGTATCTTAGAGAACTAAGGATGTTGTCTTAGTCTATGGAGAAGGAGAACTTAAAGTGACTGGGGTCACTGTAGCAAGTTTCCTATAACCGATAAAGACGACTAAAAGTCGCAAACGGTACTATATAGTTTGAAGAACGGTACAGTGAGCTGGAAATCTTCCAAGCAAGATACTGTTACCGAATAAACAACAAATGCGGGTTGTTGTTGCAGCTGAAGCAGCAATAGAAGTCATTTGGGTCGATACAAATCTAATTAGATTAGATATAGTTCTGTTAGCAGCTGAGCTAGGCGTCAGCACAGGCTAAAGAATTAATGGTCTCATCAACGATCCAGATACATACTTAGATATTCATCTGATTCGTTCGGATCATACATCGTGGCGATGTGATGATCGAATAAATCGCATCAAGATGATAATCATGCAAATCCGCTGACGAAAGCTTTTCTCAGCAGTTTGAGCCAACCGTACATAGTTCGGGTGTTAGACACTCGAGTGACTGGCTATAGGCCAAGTGGGAGATTGTTGGACAATTATGACCCATAGCGTCACTATTTGTACAGATCATGGTGTTGTTGTACAAATTAACTATGTGACAAAGGAGATTGTACTCTCATCATTTGTGATTAGATCACCTTAGATATATAAATGAAGAGAGGTCCCTATGATTAGTTCCTGGACTGAGAATGATATGAGACAGTATCAGTCCCCGAAGGTTTAATCATTAAATATCCCTAGCCGTAGTATTATCGAGACTGGACATCGATAATGCGGAATAGGCTAGTATTGCACTTGTGTGCGTTGTGAGGGCACAACGGCATAGTTCTCATATATATAAGTATCGGATACTTATGCAAGTGCGATAGGAGGTCGTGTTTCACCGATGGTACGGGAAACAGCTTCGCTCTGGATAGACCCCTCGGAATCCCATTGGTATTATGACTATGTGTCTATGGGAGGCCGAAATCAAGGTAGGTGTGTATAGTCTTAACCTGAGACTTACATCGCTAATACTTGCGATAATCGGTAGACTTTGGTCTTGGTGGTACAGGGCTTTAACCGGTTCTGCGTACACCACTTCTGGGTTTATCAGAGAGTCGTAGTGTATGGGGTGTGATGTCAAGACGGAAGTATCACTCCAGTCATAGTGGAGATGATGTCACGCAGGATACGGTATTAGTGCTCTTAAGTGCTGGCCGGCCATCGGGATATTATGACAAGGTCATGTATATCCGATTATAGAGACTAGTTACCAGACATCCGACATGTGCTTCGGACGGGGCAGACACTTATCCAGCCCCAGCCCTAGCACGTGACTATCCGATACTGGGCTGATATACGCAATACTACGGTATACTACGCTTGATACAGATCTATATATTCCTGTAAGAATATTTCTGGAGAATTGGGTAGGCATGGAGCTTTGCTAGAAGCCAACCTTGTCTTGTAAATCGGTATAAACGTAGTACGAGGTACTTACGTGTTCGGATAGTCCGACGACCGTATTTACTGCCAACATATCCGGAGATCTCATGGGTCGCTTCCCGAAGATTCACCGATGATGTATAACTCGCACTATGATTAATCTGGGATTAATTAGTAAAGAGAGAGATTAATTTCTAGAGAGAAAAAATTAATCTGGGATTAATTACAGAGATATTTTATCTGGATAAATATAATTAAAGAGAGAGAACGATTAATTTGGAATTAATCGATAAAATAATATATTTGATATATTATTAGAAATTGGATTTCGACGCGGAATTAAAATTAGATTTTAATTCGGGCGAACGAATTAATTTAGAATTAATTCGTTAGCGACGTGAATAGTGATTTCGCTAGGCGTAATCATTTAATTACGACGCGAACGAAAATTCGTTAATTTGGAATTAGCGAACCCGAGCCCGAGATTGTTTGCGAGCGCATTCGCATTTCGAATCGAGTAGGCACGCAAGTCAAATCAAGCGTCAAATCGCAAGTCACATCAAACGTCAAATCAATGTCACTTTGAGTGATGTGACATTTGAGTGATGTGATTTGAGTGATTGATATAAGTTGATTTGTTGGTGATTGACAAGCATTTAATGCTTTGTTTTTTGAAAAGAAAAAAGGTAAATGGTTTATTATATATTTTGAAATTATATAAACCCTTTTACAATTTTTTATTTGGTAACTCATTCTCTCTCTCATTTTACGGTTTTAGGCTTTTGGAGCCAAAACCCTTCATCTCTCTCTCACGGTCTCCATGACCGTTTTCTTCATCTTTTCTTCTGGTTTGACCGAGCAAATGGAGAAGCTTTTGGATCTTGTTGCAAGATCTAAGTGCTAGCACACACCTTGGGTTATACATAGGTGATAGGGAAACGAATTTATGAGCTTGGAATCCATTTTTGGAGCTTGAAGCTTTGAGCTTCCATGGTGTTCATCAATGGCCGAATCATGGAGGAACCAAACCAGTCAAAACCGAGCAGCCCACTGCCTTGGAGAGCTGTTGCCGTGAGCTTGGAGGGAGGCAAAAACGCAGCTTGTTCTTCGCATCTCAAACCGTTCAATGTGAGTATGTATTCCGCCTTACTCCTTGTGTATTCATGCGAATTTGTGCTTGATTTCATGATTCTTGGGACCTATATTAGAACTCAACAATGGTATCTAGAGCTATTATCAAGCATGAAAAAATTTAGGGTTAAAATGGGGGATAATCAATTGAAGCATGATTTGGTTAAATGGTATGATTAAGTATGCTTGTATGGTTGATTAATTGAAGTTGTGCATGATCAATTTCATGAAATGGATTGGATTCAATTTTCCCTAAATTTTGGGCATGACAAATTGGGTAAAATCAATTGAAGCATGATTTGATTAAATTGATTGATTAAGTGCTTAAATGTTGATGAATTAATGATTGATTGGATCAATTTGAAGAAATTGTGTTTGGAACAAATTTCCCCAATTTTTGTGTTGCCATAAAGTGACAAATTTGGGTAAACTTGATTTTGAGCATATTTTGTGAAATTGGATGAATGAGAATGCTTAAAGTATGTTTAATTTAAGATTGATTGGATCAATTTGTTGAAATTGTGTTTGGAACAAATTTCCCCAAATTGCTTATGTTGGCCGAAATTAAAGAAACCTAAATTTCTTGGTGATTTTGTTTGTTTGATCATTGGATGACTTAAAATAAGGGTAATGTTGTTTTGAAGTTCAATTTGATTGAATTTTGATTTGGAACATTTTTCCCAAATTAAAGTGGCTTGGCCGAATTCAATTGAATTTGAAATTCATTGTGTTTTTTGATTTTAATTCATTGGATGAATTAAATTGATTTGGGAAATGATGATTGTGGATTCGATTGGATTGAAACCGAATCGGATTGGAAAAACCCCTAATTGCCGAGAACAAAAGCATGTAAAATGGGTTTGATTTTAATAGATTGTGTTGGACACTATTTGTCATTATAGTGCATGATTAAGTATGCTAATTGATGTTTTAGAAATATTAATTGGGTGGTTAATTGTGTATTACACTTAGGTTAATTAATTATGGAATTTAGAATTTTATAAGTTAATTAATTGGGCTTATTTTTGGAAATTGGGCCTTTAAAGTTGTGATTGGGCTTTTGGGCTTTGTTGTACAAAGTTGAGTTTAGGCCAATTTGGTTGGATCCAATTGGGCCTAAAACCGTATCCATGAAGTCCAATTATGACTTAATGGACCTTAATTATTTAATTGGGCCTAATGGGCCAAAATTGATTTCTGGGCTTATGGGGTAACTCCCGGATTGGATTTTGGTTATTCGGTTTGACCCGAGTTGACCAAAAGTCCACGCCTTATAGAAATTAATTAAAAGCCCATTGGACTTTAATTAAATAAACATTAGATCTAGGATCAATGTAAAGTATCCACCGCATATCATTATTATTTTATTTCATATGCGCCTTTATTATGTGTTTAGAATGCATGTTTAAGGGTGTATGATGATGAGACCTTAATAAAGATAATAAATTGGTAGCTAATTGCACGCGAAAAACCCTCGCTCAATATCAATTGTTTTTCCTTCCATTGAGTGATTCTTACTCAAGATCCGAGATTGGCATTGGGTTGTTGGCCAAAGTCAAGCCCTTTGTCCGTCGAAGATGTGTTTGAATCACGAGCGTTTTGTTTCATATCGGTGTCTTGTCCAAGTTGTGGTTTGTTGGCCAAAGTCAAGACCACTTCTTGTCCATCGACATTGATTACGAAGCTTTCCATGGTCAATGGGTCGCGCTTGACTGGGATCACTAGGTTTGTTGTGCCAAAGCCAAGGCTTAGTTGATTCAGAGGAAAAAGGTTAGGTAATACATTGGATGTATTGGCATATATAAGATATATGTTTAGGATTTGGATATCCGCCTACTGGATCTAGGAATTGGATGAGATCCAATTGATCTTCGAGATCTACCTAGTTAATTATCATACAATTTGTTGGCCAAAGTCAAGATTGTGTGATATTTAACGGGATCCTAGCCCACTAGGAAACACGGTTTCCCGAGTACTCGACAGAGGGTTAGAGGCTCGCCGAAAAATAGTGGGAGGCAAGAATTGAATTTGCAATACTCGTTCAATTACTCGCCATAACGCGCTCATTCAAATTATTTCGTCGTTAGATTAAATGTTAGTTGGACTAATATTTAAATTGTTGTTTTAATTAACAGTTGGACTGTATTATATTTGATTATATATAATTGGATTATATTAATCAATATATTTGAATTAATTAATTTCAGTTTACAGTTGATTTTATAGTTGGACTATAGTAATCAATGTAATTGAGGTTAATTAATTTAGATTATATTTGATTATATAGTTGGACTATTATAATCATTATAATAAATAGTACCACAAATCGTTGATTATAGAGTTGGACTATTAGAATCAAGATATAAAAATGAAAGATTAATGTTTAAGACATAATCCTGGGCGAAAATGTATTTAAACGATTTTATTTTTCAAATTGGGAATAAATTTCAGGATGGTCCTGGAAAAATAATAATTTATTTTATTTGATAAAATAACGTATTATGCCTAAGCCTGGAGTTAAGCAAATAGTAGAGCATAATCTTTGGAAGATCATGTAATGATAACTTAAGTGCTTAATCCATTATGTTTGTCATAATTATGTTCACAGCAAGTATTAAAATTGGATTTTAGATACTTAGTGTGGTACATAAAATATATATATTGATGTTCAGAATCTATTTTGAACAGGATACTGACTTCAATTGAGATTTATCTGTGAATTGAAAACGGGACGAAAGTCGCTATTTTAATCGTTGATATCTGAATTTAGGAACTACCTTCGGGTTAGTACTTAAATTTAGAAACTGTTATAATGTAGCTAGTTTGACTAGAAATATTATCTCTATATCGCGTATAACCCGCTGCGGGTGTACCTTTATATTTAGAACACTAAAGTGTTTCATTATATAAAGATGATTTGAGATAAACACATTAGATGTGAATAACAGAATTTATATTTTGAATATAAATGATATCTCAATATATAACATGACAAATAAATAGCTCAAATTGATTGATCAGTTAAGAAACTTAATTGTGGCATAGTTGTCAGGGACACTACTAAACAAGAATCGTATATCCGCACTTTTGAAGAGCGGTACTAGGACTGATTTGATTCCATTCAAATAAAGTCTACGAATCTAGTCTATTTGGGCAAAGTGCCTAAAACACACTATTTAAAAGGTTTCATGGTAATCGACATAATGTTGATAACGATACCTTTTCGCTACAAGCCTAGCTTTATACGTTGGTATGTTGCCTTCCACGTATGTCTTCCTTGAAGACTTATACATTACCAATAGGCACAATGCCTTGCGGTACAACAACTAGTGTCCAAACTTAATTGGTATACATGGAATCCATTTCGGATATCATGGCACTTTGCCATAATAGGGAGTCGATACCTTGTATCACTTCCTCATACGTAGTCAATTCGTATTCCCCAATAAGATTGACATCTTTATGAGGTGAGATCAGAAACCCATACCCCAGGTTGTTTTTTTACTCTCTCCGATCTACGCGGTTCTTGTTTATTCGAAGATTACTGGTATAGTTTCATCCTTGATGAACTATTTGTGTTCCATTAAGGAATCGGTGCCTGGAATAGTATTACTCCGATTTTCATCGAGTTTTACTTTCCTCCCACTTACCACTGCATATCGGTATTCCTCTTAGGAAAACCGCATGGCGAGCAACAATTATATTGTTCTCTTGTGAGTTGTATAAGTATTATACTTTGGTATCCCTATGATAACCTACAACTTGGCACTTATCCGATTTGGGTTCTAATTTGGTATCATCCAAACATTTGCCAAGCATACCCAAATCTTCAGGAATGTGAAAACCCAGTTTCTTTCATGTTCATACCTAATATGTAGTCTGTCTAACAGATTTTATGGAACCTTATTCTAAATAAGTGATGCACTATTTATGTGTATCCGTTGAAGGAAATGGTAGCTCAGAGCGACTCATGATTAACCTTATCATGTCTAACATAATTCGGTTTATCCTATCGGACACACCGTCAAATCGACGTGTTCCGGGAGGAGTCTTCATTGAAAGAATACTATACTCTTTCAAGTATTTGAGAAACTTATTGCTTAAGTATTTTAATCATGGTCTAACCGTGACGATTTAATACTTTAGCCGATCTGTTTGTCTATTTCGGGTCGAAACTTTAAAAGTTTCCGATTTGTGTTTCAAAAGAAAAACATAACCATAACGCGATGCCACATCCGTAAAGGTCACAAAATATTCATATCCAGCTCTAGCATAGCTAGACATGGGCCCACTTACGTCACTATGACCAAGGGCTAACAGATCGGTGGCATTTGCACTTTTACCAAGTAAAGGTGTTTTAGGCACTTTGCCTAATAAACTAGATTCGTATACTTATTTGAATAGAATCAAATTTGTCCTAGTACCCACTCTTCAAAAGTGTGGATATACGAGTCTTGTTTTATTGTGTCCCAGACAACAATGCCACATTTAAGTTTCAACTGATTAACTCAGTTTGAGCTATTTGTTTGTCATGTTATACGTTTGAGATTTATTTATATTCAAAATATAAATGCTGTTATTCACATCTAATGTGTTTATCTCAATATCATCTTTATAAAATAAAACACTTTAGTGTTCTAGAATATAAAGGTATACCCGCAACGGGTTAAACCCTGATATAGAGATAATGTATCTAGTCAAACTAGTTACATTACAACAGTTTCCTAATTTAAGTACACACCCGAATGGTATTTCCTAAACTTAGGTATCTACGGTTAAAACAGCGACTTTCGTCCCGTTCTCAATTCGTAGATTAATCTCAATCTAAAGTCAGTATCATGCTCATAGCAGATTTTTCACATCAGTACATATTTATGTACCACACTAAGTATTTAAAATCCAATTTTAATACTAGTATTGAACATAATTATGACAAACATATTTGAAGTCAGAGCCTTGTCCGACTTCAATTCCTTCATGTCTGCTTTGTCCAAACGGCAGTCACGCTTCCGTGATCCCGTTTGCAGCAGACATTTTGGGATATGTCATTTATCTTCCCAGAAGATTATAATGATTTTGCCTTTGCCCTTTTCCACACTCAGAAGCCTTCGGCCTAGCCTTAGCCTTCTGGAATGTTGAAGTAAGGTGCGCCTTGCGCATCTTGTCTTATTGCAAACTTTGGCTTTGTCTCCTTGAGAATGGCCATTAACTCTCCAAGAGTTATGTATTGCAATTTTAGTACTTCTAAAATCTAAGTATAGATTTATGAAGATCCTTTAATTTCATTATCATACTTTAAGGATCTAATCCTTAGTTCTGATTAATCAATTAAGGAGTCTATATGAAAAGTATAATGGATTAAGCATTAAAGTTATCATCACATCAATATTCCAAATATCATGTTCCACTTATTTGCTTAACTCGTGGCTTAGGCCTAATATGTTATTTTATCAAATAAAGTAACTTATTAGTTTCCATAACCATCCTGAAATTTTATTCCCAATTCGAAAATTAAACCATTTAAATACATTTTCCCTAGGATTATGTTTTAAATGTCAATCTTTCAATTTTATCTTGATTCTAATAGTCCAACTATTTAATCAACGATTTCGGTACTATTTATTATAATGATTACTATAGTTCAACTATATAATCAACTATAATTTAATTTGTTAATTTAAATATATTGATTACTATAATCCAATTATATAATCAACTATAATTGAAATAGTTTGAATCAGTCCAACTGTTTATTTAAAACAACAATTAAATATTAGTCCAACTAATAAATAATTTATTTGACGTAATATTTGATATGAGCGCGTATGGCAAGTTATTAACGAATATTGCAAATTTAATACTTGCCTCCCACTATTTTTCGGTGAGTCTCTAACCCTCTGTTGAGTACTCGGGAAACCTTGTTTCCTAGTGGGTTAGGATCCCGTTAAATAACACACAATCTTGACTTTGGCCAACAAATTGAATGATAATTAACTAGGTAGATCTCTAAGATCAATTGGATCTCATCCAAATCCTAGATCCAGTAGGGGGACATCCAAGTCCGAAACATATATCCTATATATGCCAATATATCCAATATATTGCCTAACCTTTTTCCTCTGAATCAACTAAGCCTTGGCTTTAGCACAACAAACTTAGTGATCCCAGTTAAGCGGAACCCATTGACCATGGAAAGCTTCGTAATCAATGTCGATGGACAAGAAGTGATCTTGACTTTGGCCAACAAATCACAACTTGGACAAGACACCAATATGGAACAAAGCTCACATGATTCAAACACATCCTCGACGGGCAAAGGCCTTGACTTTGGCCAACAAACCAATGCCAGTCTTGGATCTTGAGTAAGAATCACTCAATGGAAGGAAAAACGATTAATATTTTGTGACGGTTTTTCGCGTGCAAATTGGCAACCAATTTATTATCTTTGTTAAGGTCTCAACATCATACACCCTTAAACATGCATTCTAAACACATAATAAGGCGCGTAAATAAATAAATAATAATGATATGCGAATGGATACTTAACACATTAATCCTAGATCAAATCTCTCCATTTCCTCTCTCCCGCTAGCACAAGTATTACTTCTACCCGTTACATAACACTTCTAAAAAAACCTCATTTACATTGAGAGGAATAGGTGAGAAGAGAAATACAATGAGAAATGAGGTAATAGGCTGGACACGCAGGTCTAATTAATAAATTCTAAATTTATCACAACAATTTCCAAAATTGCCCCACCCATCTAATATCCATCCGATATACATTATTCATGCATCGCAACCATGTATTCACACAAGCATGTTATCAATCAATCTAATCCAATTAATTAATCTGATAATTAATGACCATCCAATGTTCAAACAACGATTTGATTTTGCGCGAGTCCAATTCGTTTTGCGAATAAGTACTCAAAGTACGAATTCTTGAATTAAATTAAACTACAACATTAAATCCAATTTAATATGTATTTAATACTAATTCACTATTTAATTCCAAATTAAATATTACACTTTATTAACGAACATTTACGACTTAGATTCTAAATCTAACCGTTACGGGTCTCAAAGCCCGATTAACATCCAATGTCAATTTAATTTAAAGTCCAATGGGCTTTTAATTAATTTCTTAAGGCATGGACTTTTGGTTAACTTAGGTCAAACCCAAATACTAAAGCCCATTTAAGGAATCACCCTTATTTGCCAAGAAACCAATTTAGGCCCATTAGGCCCAATTAATTCATTAAGGTCCATTAAGTCATAATTGGACTTTATGGATATGGTTTTGGGCCCAATTGGATCCAACCAATTTAGCTTAAACCCATCTTGGTACAACCAAGCCCAATAAGCCCAATTATAACTTTTCAAGCCCAAATCCAATTTAAGCCAAATTAATTAAACTACAAAAATTCCAAATTTCATATTTAATTAACCAAAGTGTAATGCCATAATTAATCACCCAAATTAACATTTCTAAAACATCAATTAGCCTAATTAATTATGCTCATTATCAACAATTAGTGTCCAACACAATTGATCAAAAATCAAACCCATTTCATGCTATATAAGTCTCGGCAATTAGGGTTCTTAATGTTCGATTCGATTTCAATCAAATTAAATCCACAATCAACATTTCCCTAATGATTCCAATTCATCCAATGAATCAAAAATCAAAAAATCCCAAGACATTAGGGTTCTTCATTCTCGGCCAAGCCTCAACAATTGGGGAAAATTTGTCCAATTCAAAATTCATCAAATTGACAATGCATAACACCATGTTATCAATATTTAAGCATACTCAAACATCAAATTTCACTCAAACATGCTCAAATCAATTTTGCCCATTTTAACCCTAAGTTCAAGTTTCATGCTCTACTTCGCTCTAATACCATTGTAGGGAAATTTCTACGGTCCCGATGATCGATTAAAGCAATGAAACTAAGTGCGAATACAACAAGGAAGTTGCTGAATACTTACATTGAGCCGTTGAGCGATACGGTGAGGAACAAAAACTTTTCTGCCCTTTGTGATGGCTCTCGGCATTCTGCAGTTTTGGCTCCTCCAATTTTCGGTCATCACCTCCAAGTGTGGTCCATTGATGCTCCAAGCTTCTCAAATGGTGATTCCAAGCTCACAAGTGGGTTTCCCTATCACCTTTGTATGTCTCCAATGTGTGCTAGCACTCTTTATTTTGCAACAAAATCATCATCTTACTTCTCTTTGTTCTCGGCTTTATGCCAAAAATTGAAGAAGAAATTGGCCCTAGACAGAGAAGATGAAGAGAGAAAGAAGGCCACCATGGCCGAATCCAATTCAAGGAGAGAGAGATGAAGTGTTTTGTTTTTGTAAATCTAATACACAAAACCAAAAAGTCAAATACCAAATAATAAACAAATGGTAAATGTCTTTCAAGCTTTCAAAAGCTTTTCCAACAACACACATCTACTATTCGCATCACTCAATCAAGTGACAAGTTGTCACATCACATCACTCAAAGTGACAAGTGATTTGACGCTTTATGCGACTAGTGATTTGACGCTTGATGTGACTTGCGGGCCGCACTTGAATTCGAAATACGAGTGCGCTCGCAAACACTCTCGGGCTCGGGTTCGCTAATTCTAAATTAACGAATTTTCCATTGCGACGCAATTAAATAATTATGCTTAGCAAAATCACTATTCACGTTGCTAATGAATTAATGCCTAGCAAAATCACTATGTCTGCAGTGCGGGAAGCGGGGACACTGGAAGCGTGACTGCCGCGAGTACAAGGCACACATGAAGGAAATCAAAGCGGGCAAGGCACCGGCTTCAGGTATGTTTGTTATAGAAATAAACATGTCTACTACTAGTTTTAAAAATTGGATTTTTGATTCTGGTTGTGGAACTCATATATGTACTGATGTGCAGGATCTGCAGATTAGCGGGAGACTGGCCTCAGGAGAGATTGACCTCCGCGTTGGAAATGGGACACAGGTTGCCGTTTTGGCCGTTCCCACTTTAGTGTTGGAACTGCCCTCGGGGCATGTACTTAAACTTACAGACTGTTATTATGTACCTAGTTTGACTAGGAATATTATTTCTGTATCTTTGTTAGCCCAATGTGGGTATACTTTTGTATTTAGAAACACTTGGTGTTTTATGTATAAAAATGATATAGAAATTTGCACTGCTGATGAAAACAATGTTCTTTATATTTTGAATATGAATCAATCTCAAACATATAATGTAACAAACAAAAGACTTAAAGTAAGTAACAAAGATGAAACTTATATATGGCATTGTCGTCTGGGACACATAAACAAGACACGTATATCCACATTTTCGAAGGGTGGGTACTTGGACGGATTTGATCCAAATTCATATGACGTCTGCGAATCTTGTTTATTAGGCAAGATGCCTAAATCACCTTTTAGCGGTAAAGGTCCACGTGCCACCGAACTGTTAGCCCTCGTTCATAGTGACGTATGTGGGCCCATGTCTAGCCAGGCTAGAGGTGGATATGAATACATCGTAACCTTTACGGATGATGCATCACGTTATGCTTATGTGTATCTTATGAGACACAAGTCGAAAACTTTTGAGAAATTCAAAGAGTTTCGACACAAGTAGAAAAACAGACCGGCAAAAGTATTAAGACATTACGGTCGGACCGTGGCGGTGAATACTTGAGCAATGAGTTTCTTGATTACTTTAAAGAATATGGTATTCTTTCGTAGTGGACTCCTCCCGGAACACCACAATTAAACTATGTGTCCGAACGGAGAAACCGAACTTTGTTAGACATTGTAAGGTCTATGATGAGTCGTACAAAGCTACCTATTTCCTTCTGGGGATATGCATTGAACAGTGCAATACTTATTTTGAATAAGGTTCCATCAAAGTCTGTTCAATAGACTTCGTATGAAATATGGACAGGAAAGAATCGGGTTTCTCATTCCTGAAGATTTGGGGTTGCTGGGCATACGTTAAACGTTTGGAAGGTACCAAACTTGAACCCAAATCGGATAAATGCCTATTCGTAGGATATCCTAGGGAAACCAAAGGATATTACTTCTATCACCCACAAGAGAACAAAGTATTTGTTGTTCTACATGCGGTTTTCCTTGAGAAGGAATTCCTAAATGCAGTAATAACTGGAAGGAAAGTAGAACTCGATGAAAATCAGAGTGATACTATTCCTGGCACAGAATCTTTAACAGAACATGAACAGTCCATCATGGATGAGACTTTACCACAATCTTCGAATACACAATGACCGCGTAGGTCGGAGAGAGTCAGAAAACAACCTGAGAGGTATGGGTTTCTGATCTCACCTCATGTGGATATTAATCTTATTGAGGAAGACGAGCCGGCTACATATGAGGAAGCGATACAAGGTATCGACTCCGGTTTATGGCAAGATGCCATGAATTCCGAAATGGATTCCATGTAAACCAACCAAGTTTGGACACTGGTTGATGTACCAGAAGGCGTAAAGCCTATTGGTTGCAAATGGGTCTTCAAGAAGAAGACTGACATGGATGGCAATATACAAACGTACAAAGCTAGGCTTGTAGCAAAAGGGTATCGTCAACGACATGGTTTCGATTACGACGAAACTTTTTCACTAGTTTCCATGATTAAATCCATTAGGATAAGGCTTGCTATAGCTGCATATTTCGATTACGAGATATGACAGATGGACGTCAAAACTGATTTCCTTAACAAAACCTTTTGGAGGATGTTTATATGCAACAGCCTGACGGTTTTTTCGTACCAAGACTTGCAAACAAGGTTTTTAAGTTAAATCGATCCATTTATGGATTGAAGCAAGCATCACGTTCTTGGAACCAACGTTTTGATGAGATCATAAAAGAATATGATTTCGTTCAAAATGAGGATGATCCTTGTGTATATAAGAAGGTTAGTGGGAGCGCACTAACATCCATTGTCCTTTACGTTGATGATGTATTGCTTATTGGCAATGACATTCCCATGTTAACATCGGTGAAAGCTTGGCTTTCATTAAAATTCTCCATGAAGGATCTGGGAGAAGCAGCCTTTATTTTAGGAATAAAGATCTACCGAGATAGATCTAGAAAGCTGCTTGGACTCTCCCAGAGCACGTACATTGACAAAGTGTTGAAGAGATTCAACATGGATCAGTCCAAGAGGGGACTGTTGCCAGTGTCACATGGCATCACTCTATCTAGGGACATGTGTCCTAAAACTCAAGATGAGAGAGACAGCATGAGTCGGATATCGTTCACATCGGGTCGATGAGATCATGTATGCCATGATATGTACGCGACCTGATGTCTCGTATGCTTTGAGAATATGTAGTCGCTATCAGGCCGATCCAGGTGATGGTCACTAGATGGCGGTTAAGAATATCCTTAAGTATCTTAGATGAACTAAATATGCTTTCTTAATCTATAGAGATGGAGGACTTGAGGTAACTGGGTTTACTGATGTAAGTTTCCAAACCGATAAAGACGATTGCAAGTCGCAATCCGGGTACATATTTTGTTTGAATAACAGAGCAGTAAGCTGGAAATCTTCCAAGCAAAAGACTGTTGCTGATTAAATAACAGAAGCGGAGTATATTGTTGCAGCTGAAGCAGCAAAAGAGGCAGTTTGGATCCGTAAATTCCTAATTGGATTAAGAGTAGTTCTGTTAGCAGCTGAGCCCATTCCATTGTATTGTGACAATAACAGGGCTATAGCGCAGGCTAAGGAACCGCGGTCTCATCAACGATCCAAGCATGTTCTTCGACGTTTCCATCTGATTCGTGAGATCATACATCGTGACGATGTGAAGATCGAGAAGGTTGCATCAGAGGACAACATTGCAGATCCGCTGACGAAAGCTATTCCTCAGTAAAAGTTTGAGCGACATGTACATATTTCAGGTATTAGATGCTTGAGTGACTGGCTATAGTCCAAGTGGGAGATTGTTAGACAATTATGACCCATAGTGTCACTATTTATAAAAGACATTGTGGTTTTTGTACAAATTAACTATGTAGCAATGGAAATAGAATTTTATCATTTTGTAATTTGATTACTTAAATATATAAATGATAAAAGTCCTTATGATTAGTTCCGGATTATAAGATATGAGACAATATCAATCCATAAAGGTTTAATCATTAAATATCCCTAGTCGTAGTATTATCGAGACTGGACATCGATAATGCGGAATAGACTAGTATTGCACTTGTGCATGTTATGGAAGCGTAACAGCATAGTTCTCATATATTTAAGTATTGGATACTTATGCAAGTGTGATAGGAAGTTGTGTTTGCCGATGGTACGGAAACAGCTTCGCTCTGGATAGACCCCGTGAATCCCATTGGTAGTATGACTATGTGTCTATGGGAATCCGCATCAGGGTAGGTGTATTTGGTCTTAACCTGAGACTTGCATCGCTAGTACTTGCGACAATCAATACCCTTTGGTTTTGGTCGTCCAGGACTTTAACAGGTTTTGTGTACGCCTCTTCTGGGTTTATTGAGAATCGTAGTGTATTGGGTGTGATGTCAAGACGGAAGTATCACTTCAGTCATATGGAGATGATGATCACGCATGGATACAGAACTGGTACTCTAATTGGTTACAACCATCGGGATAATATGACATGGTTATGATTATCTGATTAAAGAGACTAGTTGCTTGTGATCCGATATATGCTTCGTACGGGACAGACACTATTCCAGCCCCAGGCCTTGCATGTGACATCTGATACTGGATCGTAATACGCAATACTACGTATACTACGCCTGACAAAGATTATATATTCCATTAAGAATATTTCTGGAGAATTGGGTAGGCACGGTGCTTTACTAGAAGCCAACCATGTCTCGTAAATCAGTAAAAATATAGTACGAGGTACGTACGTGTTCGGATAGTCTAACGATCGGATTTACTGCCAACATATCCAGGGATCTCTTGGGTCGCTTCCCGAAGATTCACCGACGATGTATGATTCAAACATAATTAATCTGGGATTAATTGCGGAGAGATTTTATCTGGGATAAAATACTATTTGAAGAGAGAGAATGATAATTTTGGAATTAATCGATAAAATAATATATTTGATATATTAAACGAAATTATATTTCGACGCTGAATTAAAATTATATTTTAAATCGGGCAAACGAATTAATTTAGATTTAATTCGCGAGCGATGTGAATAGTAATTTTTCTAGGCATAATTATTTAATTAAATTTGATTTAATTACGTCGCAACGGAAAATTCGTTAATTCGGAATTAGCGAATCCGAGCCCGAGATGTGTCGCGGGCCCACTCGGATTTTGAATCAAGTGGGGCCCACATGTCACATCATTTGTCACATCACTTGTCACTTTAATTACTTTTTTGTGATGGCTTTTGGTGAAGGAATGATGGTAACTTGTATGACACATTTGTGTGTAATGCTGGGAATGAATCTTACCAAAATTTTAGATTTGGTATATCATTTGATTTTTGAAATCAATTAATCAATTCATTCACTTCATTCTCTCACTCTCTCTCACGGTTTTGGAAACCAATTTTCTCTCCCTCTCCATTTCTCTCATTGCCGAGAGTTACAAGGTTTATTTGGAATTTTTGTGGCAAAAATTTCAAGAGCTAGCACTCAAAGGAATCATAACAAAGGTGTTAGGGAAACCATCCCAAAAGCTTGGAATCAAAAATCAAGGCTTGGAGCTTGAAGATCAACATTCAAAGAGGAAGCTTGGAGACTTCTCAAATGACCCTTGGCTGAAACTTCAACAAGGAGTTTTGTATTTGACGCATCCTAAATTCGTTCTTTGTAAGTATGATTCTGCCATACTTTACTTTAGTATTCACATGATTTCATTGCTTCTATTAGAGACCAATAGAAGCCCAAATGGATCCAAGTGATAATGGGCCCAAACACAAGCATGGGATAGCTTCTATAGGACGCATAACTATGGTTCATATGTGGGCTTACAAGGGTATGGATAAGGCTCTCTTCGGTGAAGGATTGTACACAACTAGGTCTCCCCACTGAACGGTTCGAGCGACCAAGTGAGAACACCTTTTTTATAACCTAGGGTACGTGATAACGAGTGATGGTTATCATCACATAACGATTCGCCGCTTTGACTGAAAGTGATTTCACGATATATGACGCCATCGGGGGTAAGAAGTGTATGCAAAATATATGAGACTTGGTTAACCAAAACCAAAGCCACAAACACTACAAGACATTGTTTCGGGGCCGCTTCTCTATCCCCATTGGAGTCGCCATCTGTAGGAGCGAAGCGGGGTCTACCGCTATGCCTATAATGTTTGGCGAACACGACATTATTGGGCTCACAGCTCATAGAGAGTACGGATTAGCATGTGGGGACTCAACCGGAGAATAAATGAGTCGTCACCCAGTGTGAATTGGGAAAGATTTTAGGCCGCACTCACCCCTCGCAAGGGAAGACCTCAAACCGTTGGGTTCGGAATGGTCTCTTACTTATGCCAGTATAATGGATGGGTTTACACAATGGTATAGCCAAGTCTTAATGCAATTCATGCATAAAAGTGAATTAAAAATGTAATAACAGACCCAACCAAAATAGTAATTATAATAACATAGTTCCAAAAGCATATTAAATTAAGGAATACGAGATGCGATAACGAAAATCATAATAAACAATCAAAAGTAGGAAAAGCGTCGATAAATAAATGGCAAACAAAAAGGGGGTTAATCACACATATATGAGTATTTCCCGAGTGGCACGTGGAGTTGTATCCTAAGTACAAACCACACTACCGTCCATTCGGATTCTGCTACGGAATTCACGTCTGGGTTTCCATCTGATAAACCACAAGGGATAATAACATACGTAATCATCAATGCAATGTAAACAGACATGAAAAATAGAAATGAAAACATATACGAATGCATATACGTATAATCATCAACATGAATAAAAAATAAACAAAATAAAGGCGAAATAATAAAACAACAATAAAATTGAATAAATAGATAAATAAAGATAAATAACGAAATGCCAAAGAAATAAAGAAATTTAACCCAAAATTTGGCCGTCTTTGATGTAGGACTTCGCATACCTGACTGGACGTATTTCACGTCAAGCCAGGCATGCAGCGCCCGGAACAATGAAATAAATATGGAAATGGTGCCATCAGGTCTTACCTTTTAAGTTGTTTTCTCGAAATTGCGTTAGGCCGTCGCCGGAAGGATTGAAGTTTTGCTGGTTCGCTGTTTTCTGGTTGCTGGTTAATGGTTTTTTAACTGCTATTTCTGGTTGATGCTCATGTTGTTTCTGCTCAATGGTTCATGGTTTTTTGCTGCTGTTTCTGGTTGTTTTTGTTCGTTGTTTCTGGTTTGGTATCTTCGATGCTAGCTGGTTGTTTTTATCTCGGTTTTCTTGTTTTTTTTTCGATGCTAGCTGGTTGTTTTTGTCTCAGTTTTCTTATTGTTTTTGCGGTGCTGGCTGGTTGTTTTTGTCTCGATTTTCTTATTGTTTTTCGGTGCTGGCTCCTTGTTTTACGTCTAGGGTTTTTTTTTTCTTTCAATATTGTCGTCTCCCCCCTCAGAAGAAGAAAAGAATCTCCTTTTAAAAATTATTTGAAATGATCTCCAAATAGGGAAATAAATCATATTTATTTGGGAAATATATTATCAAATTATTTTGGGAATAAAATCTCATAAATTTGGTGATGAGGATATCGCAAATCTTGTTAAATTGGTAAGGATGGGATCCCAAAATCTCATTAAATTGGAAAGTGTTGATGAGTGGATTTTGGTGTGGATTGTATGGCCCGAGGGTGGATGGGCCGATTGCATGGGGTCTTGGGCCGAGGTTGGGGCTGATGGGCTGAGGTTATGGTTTGAAGCAATAGCTGAATGAGTGAATCTGAGGCTGACTAGTGAGTTTGAATCTGATAAGGGGCTAATTTTGGAGGTTTTCCTTCCTTCTGGCATTCATTTTTCGCAACTTTCGTAACTTTTCGGGTAGTGCCTCCATACGAGGCTCATCATCGGGCTCATGTAAAAATACAGTGTCTACAATTAGTACAACTGTTTGACAGATAGTGTTCGTCTTGTATATAGTATTTATCATTCGTAAAAGATGATTCCTTAGTCGAAAGAGAAATTCATTAGAATGTCTAATCAATCTTATGCATTGTATGATGATGGCATAATGAATACTATATCATGTACGATTAAATATATCAATTTAATTGTAATTGTTACAAGTTATTTTGATATGTTGTAGACCATAGGATGTGTCTGGAAATATATTCTTTATTATCTTTGAGATATTAAGAACGGGTTTCTTATTTATGGAGAATATAATCCGCAACTATTAGGGTTAGATTAGTTTGAGTCTAATTATGACGTTAGACAGTCTACGTCCTATAGAGTCAGAAAAGATGCAGTGGGAGTGTCACGGTTGATTCTACTGAATTAGTGGAATTAGTTGTAGCTTATGAAATATTGACTTAAGAAGCTACAAAGTGACCTTATAGATTAGAAGTTTTGATATTAGCGTTGTGCTTGCGGTTGTCTGCTAAGTATTTTGAATTTCATCCCTAAATACATAGACAACTAAGTAGCTATAGCACATTATTGATATCGCATCTAAGTCATATTGATGTACAGCTTGGGTTCTATAAAATATGAATGATGATGGTTAAGGAAAACGATTGGGTTTGTTAGACAAACTCAATTTGTTATAGCAGGCTTACTTGTTGTTGCCTACCTTTTGAGTGTTAGGTGAGCTCTTGAGGGCCATGAGTATGTGATACACATTTAGATGTGTATATGATACCTGTTGGGTTTCTAGGTTAATCCCAAGATCATATTAAGCATAGAAATAGAATGAATACGCAAAAAATAGTGGCGGAAACACACTTACATTGAACGGCTTTGGATGTGAAGATCAACAAAAACTTTTTCTCCCTTTGAGTAGTTTCGGCCAAGCTTTTTTTGTTGATGATGTTGAACAAGCTCCAAGCTTTAAAGGATTCCAAGCTCTTAGTTCGGTTTCCCTATCACCTTGTATTGATCCTCTAATGTGCTAGCAAGATGGAAGAAAGAAAACAATTTCTTTTCTCCTTGGAGAGTTCACGGCAAAGCATGAAGAGGAGGGAGAGAGTTTTGTGTTTTTTAACTTTTGTTTTCTAAAAAACAATGTGAAAAACAATTACCAAAAATTGGTATAACCTTTCCAAAAAGTCAAAGCCAATTTTGGCTCCAAAATGGCATTAAATGCCCACACCAACCAACATCATGAATAGTGACTGCATGTCACTCACCAAAAAGGTGACTTGACATCTATCACTAAAGTGACGAGTGATGTGACTCGCGATGTGACTTGCGGCCGCACTTGATTCAAAATCGGAGTGGCGTCGCAAACACATTTCGGGCTCGGTTTCGTTAATTCCGAATTAACGAGTTTTCCGTTGCGTCGTGATTAAATCAAATTTAATTAAATAATCATGCCTAGCAAAATTACTATTCATGTCGCTTGCGAATTAATTCTAAATCAATTCGTTAGCCCGAATTAAAATCCAATTTTAATTCTGCTTCGAAATCCAATTTCGTATAATATACCGAATATATTATTTTATCGATTAATTCCAAATTAATTGTTCTCTCTCTTCAAATAGTACTTTATCCCAGATAAAGTCTCTCCTCTATTAATCCCAGATTAATAAAGTTCGAATCATACGTCATCGGTGAATCTTCGGGAAGCGACCCAAGAGATCCCTGGATATGTTGGCAGTAAATTCGATCGTCGGACTATCCGAACACGTACGTACCTCGTACTACGTTCTTACCGATTTACGAGACAAGGTTGGCTTCTAGCAAAGCACCATGCCTACCTAATTCTCCAGAAATATTCTTAATGGAATATATAATCTATGTCAGGCGTAGTATACGTAGTATTGCGTATCTTGTGATCCAGTATCGGATGTCACATGGAAGGCTTGGGGCTGGAATAGTGTATGCCCCGTACGAAGCATATATCGGATCACAAGCAACTAGTCTCTTTATTATCGGATAATCATGACCTAGTCATATTATCCCGATGGTTGAAATCTTTTTAGAGAACCAGTTCTGTATCCCTGCGTGACCATCATCTCCATATGAATGAAGTGATACTTCCATCTTGACATCACACCCAATACACTACGATTCTCAATAAACCCAGAAGAGGCGTACACAGAACCTGTTAAAGTCCTGGACGACCAAAACCAAAGTGTATTGATTATCGCAAGTACTAGCGATGCAAGTCTCAGGTGTTGGTTTCTATTTAGGTCTCAAGATCATAACAAGCATGAAAATAATGTGTGAATACATCAAAGGAGATAGCGGAATACTCACATCGATCGGTTGAGACGATTGAAGAGGCAACAAAACAATTTTCTCCCCTTCAAAGTGACGCCCAAACAGTGCAGATTTTTCTGCCCACTGTTTCAGTTTTGGATATGAGATTTGGAGCTCCAAGCTTCGTCGTTTGATTCCCGGCTCGTGGGTGGGTTTCCCTAACACCTTCGTATGTCTCTTATGAGTGTGCTAGCACTTGGATCTTGCCACAAAATCCACATATTCTTGCTTCCATGGACGCCATTTTCAGGCAGTGAGCAGCCCCTCAATGGGCGTGAGAAAGAAAGAAGATGGGAGAGAGAGAGTTCTCTAGGGTTTTCAAATTTTCATCTAATGAATAAAATAATTGAGTTACCAAACTGTAGAGAGCCCTTTTGTTATTCACCTTTTGGTAAAACCATTTCACTTTTACCCTAAACTTGGTAGGTGTGGGTAAATGGTTTTTCAAAAAGCAAAACAAGGTAGTTGGGTGGTAGGTACACCTACCACACATGGGCCCCACATATTTGAATTCAAAATTCAAATATCTCTACGAACATTTTCCGCGGCTCGGTTCCGTTTAATCCGATTAAACGAACTTCCGTCGTTAAATAATTAAATCTAATTTAATTAAATATCGATGCCTCGCAAATATATTACGAACGTCGTTTATGAATTAATTCTAAATTAATTCGTTCATTCGCATTAAAGTCCGACTTTAATTTCGTAATGAAATCCAATTCAAATTAATATATCTGATATATTAATTTTAGCCCATTCGAATAAATTAAATAGAAAAATCAAATTTAACTATTAAATTCATTTTATCGATTAATTCCAAATTAATCGCGTTCTCTCTCTTTAGACGATATTTTATCCCAGATAAAATATCTCTGTAATTAATCCCAGATTAATTTTCTCTCTCATCGAATTAATCCCAGATTAATTAAAGTGCGAGTCATACATCATCGGTGAATCATTGGGAAGCGACCCATGAGATCCCTGGATATGTTGGCAGTAAATACGGTCGTCGGACTATCCGAACACGTAAGTACCAAGTACTACGTTTTACCGATTCACAAGACAAGGTTGGCTTCTAGCAAAGCACCATGCCTATCCAATTCTCCGAAAATATCCTTACAGGAATGAAGGATTTGTATCAGGCGTAGTATACATCATATAGTGCATATCGATCTAGTATCGGATGGTCACGTGTTATGCCTGGGGCTGGAGTTGTGTCTGCCCCGTACGAAGCAAATGTCGGATGTCTGGTAACTAGTCTCTATAATCAGATATACATGACCTAGTCATAATATCCCGATGGCCGCGCAGCACTTAAGAGCACTAATACCGTATCCTACGTGACACCATCTCCACTATGACTGGAGTGATATTTCCGTCTTGACATCACACCCAATACTCTACGATTCTCAATATACCCAGTATTGGCGTACACAGAACCGGTTAAAGCCCTGGACGACCTCAACCAAAGTATATTGATTGTCGTAAGTATTAGCGGTGCAAGTCTCAGGTTAAGACCAAATACACCTACCCTGATTTCGGACTCCCATAGACACACAGTCATACTACCAATGGGATTCTGAGGGGGTCTATCCAGAGCGAAGCTGTTTCCCGTACCATCGGTGAAACACAACCTCCTATTACACTTGCATGAGTATCCAATACCCAAATATATGAGAACTATGCCGTTGTGCCCTCACAACGCGCACAAGTGCAATACTAGTCTTTTACGTATTTATCGATGTCCAATCTCGATAATACTCTGACTAGGGATATTTAATGATTTATCCTACGTGGACTGATATTGTCTCATATCATTCTCCGTCCAGGAACAAATCATAGGGACCTCTCATCATTTATACATCTAAGGTGATCTAATCACAAACGATAAGAGAGCAATCTCCTTTGTCACATAGTTAATTTGTACAACAACACCATGATCTGTACAAATAGTGAAGCTATGGGTCATAATTGTCCAACATCAGGTTAATACCAAATACACCTACCCTGATACGGACTACCATAGACACAAAGTCATACTACCAATGGGATTCCGTGGGGTCTATCCAGAGCGAAGCTATTTTCCGTACCATCGGTAAAACACAACCTCCTACCACACTTGCATAAGTATCCAATACTTAAATATATGAGAACTATGCTGTTACGCTTCCATAACACGCACAAGTGCGATACTAGTCTATTCCGCATTATCAATGTCCAGTCTCGATAATACTACGACTAGGGATATTTAATGATTAAACCGTTGTGGATTGATACTGTCTCATATCATCTCAATCCGGAACTAATCATAAGGACTTTCATCATTCACACATTTAAGTAATCTAATTACGAAATGATAAAAGGCAATTTCCATTGCTACATAATTAATTTGTACAAAAACACAATGTCTTTTACAAATAGTGACGCTATGGGTCATAACTGTGTAAAAATATCGTGGATTGGCACTAGAGCAAGTGGGAGAAATTGTTAGGGTTGGTGCTCAGATCACCAATCCGGATCGTTTTATGTCCGATTCATAAATACGAACAATTTATTTTTCATAATATTACTTATTTAATGGTAGCACCTCTTGTCTTTTATATACATATTCGATTTAATTGTGATTAGATATCTAATTATGATTAGATTGAAACTAAATTTGATTTAGTGATACGTGTATATTAGACAAATGTTGAGAAAATTGGATTTAAAGCATGAAAATTGATATTTTTTGTTAAAAATCAGATCTGGAAATTCTTTGTTTTTGGTGATGAAAAGTATGTTGTATAAATGTATTGGATGTGTTTAGGGTGTTGGAACAATTGCTGGAAATTGTTTTGGAGTTAAAATATACGAAAACGAGGAAAAATGGCGTTATCAGGTGAGTTTCGGGCTTACCGGGTGTCTGCTGTCCAAACAGTGAATTTTTCATTGTTCGGCCAGCCTTTGAACTGCCCAAGGTCAGCCCCCATTTGTATTGGTTGGTCGGTTCGGACAAAAACATGTTTTATGTCATTTTACGGAAAAATATTTTCGTAAAAGTTTCGCGATGTTTCTAACCTATTTATGTCGTTATTTGATATCGAATAAATATGTTCATGTGAAATATGAATAAATTATTCATATTGGATATTGAATAATTTATTTGGTTATTTTAAAAGTTTTTAAAGTTACGATTTCGCCCGAACCGCAAGCTTCCGTTGCGCCCACGCCAAAACCCCAACAAAAATGGTATCAGATTAGATATGATCCTTCATCCATTACAATATTCATGATTGATATATGATATATAATCCAATTTTGATGTTTGCACATGCATGTAATTTAAATATTTCTTGACTTTTCGATTCTAACCTAACGGGAAACGTAACGAAAATTTAATGGTTAAGTTAAGTTATGTTTTCTAAGGTAGAATTGAAATATTTAGAAATTGATCTAGATTATATTCTGCATTTGATGTAGAGCAATATTTTCTTGAGGAACATCACCACTTAAATAAGGTTTTAGAGTAACATGTATTGGATACATGTTTCTTGGTCCGTCTTGTCAATACGGTTTATGGGTATATTTCTATGGCTGCATCCGAGAAAGTACCAAAGCAGTGATGGTGTAGTTGATAGAATTATATCCATGTCGGATGTATATTTGATACTAGACAAATTCAAGTGAAAGTGGAAATCCTAACGTGCCAAAGCTGTCAAGACTACATCGGTAGCTTGAGTTTGTCATTGGCAAGTGAAGCCTTGATACGCCTCCTTGTGAACATGCCAAAGTTGTCATAACGAGAAACGGTCATGACCAAAATCAGGAGTCACAGTTAGTGTGATTGACAATGAGTTGTCTGCCTAATGAATATACGTAGGCGAGATTGTGCCAAAACTGTGAGTCAAAATATATTCATGGGGTCCACTTCTCACTATGGAATTCGATTTAATTATTGATTTCCTGTTTTGCGTTGGGGATTACGGTATTACGTAAAGTAGTGGGAGAAACTGCTGGGTTAAAAATCTATAACTAAAGCAATGTGTAATTTTATGGAAATTGCTGCTTTTGTTTTCCTTTATTCTATATTGTTAATAGAATTATACTTCTAATCCACTGTATACATATTATTTGAATATGTTTTCTGACTTCACTTATGGTTGTGAATTTCTAGAATAGGTTCTAGAATGTTAGTAGACTTGGATATTGTCAAATTAGTCCAAAACATCGGGAACTGTTGTTCCGATTTTCTTGAAAATCAAGATGGTTAGTGACTTAGTTGCTAAGTCACTATAATCAAAATAGATATCTATTTTAGGATATAATTATCTAGATAGAATAGTTTATTGTGCGGCAAGAATTGACGCGAATTAGTTCATGTCTCGAGATTCTTGACTAGCATTAAGAAAACTCCATTAGGTATCAATTAGTCCAAAACATCGGGAACTGTTGTTCCGATTTTCTTGAAAATCAAGATGGTTAGTGACTTAGTTGCTAAGTCACGATAATCAAAATAGATATCTGTTTTATGATATAATTATCTAGAGAGAATAGTTTCTTGTGTGGCAAGAATTGACGTGAATTAGTTCATGTCTCGAGATTCTTGACTGGCATTAAGAAAACTCCATTAGGTATCAAATTAGTCCAAAACATCGGGAACTGTTGTACCGATTTTCTTGAAAATCAAGATGGTTAGTGACTTAGTTCCTAAGTCACGATAATCAAAATAGATATATGTTTTAGGATATAATTATCTAGAGAGAATAGTTTCTTGTGCGGCAAGAATTGACGTGAATTAGTTCATGTCTCGAGATTATTGACTGGCATTAAGAAAACTCCATTAGGTATTTGTTTATCTTATCATGGCGTTTCTTGGCTTTAGTGACTTTTAGAAGTCACGTGTTTGACACAGTTTGCTAATCAATTATTTGCAATTGTTGTGAATAATTGAAGGTAAATTATAGAGCTTAAAAAGGAGATGTGTATAGTTGTTTGTTGAGAATATCGATTCTCACAATACGACAACTTTAGGTATTAGATACCAGATCTCCAATCTAATTATTTAAAATAATATTTAATGATTGTTTTGATATTTGATAACAGAACTTATGACTATTGAATACTTGCTGGTTCTATATAAACAATTGTTACATATTTTAATATGACTAGTAGTGTCATTGATAAGAAGATAAACATTAAGAAAAACATTCAGTTAACTAAATAACTTAGAACGGTGCTTTATAAGATTTCATCACATAAACATTATATGCTTATTCTGTGTGGTAAAGGATGTTCTGATACAAGATCACATCATATATCCTTATCCATTTAATGAATATTGTATTCAGGATATGATTAAATCTCATTTAACCAATGATCGTCATTGGAACACAGATTTATTAAACTAATACATTGGATGTATGTAGTTTAATTAATTAGAAATTACCTTGGATAGTTTTCTTTACTTCGTAACTTAGTTAATGAATTGTCATTACTTAGTTACGAGTTTATAAAAGAATATATATTGAACGTCTTGAATGGTTCGAGAACTTTCAATATGTTTCTGATGAAACGCGGATAGAATATTTTGAATGGTTCAAAGTTATTCTATTTGAAGTATTGAAAACTATATTTTTAAAATTCATCGTGAGTCTTTGAAATGTTCAAGAATGTTTGATATGATCAAACATGAATTTATGGCAATTAGTTCTAAAGTTATTTAATGAATATGATTTTTATTCAATATTTTCTTCTACGATTCCATCGTGATGGAATCGGTCAGTGGGAGAAATCGAATCTTATATGATTTGATTCTTTTGATATTGAGTGTTACCGAAATAGTCTTCAATTCCCTTTGGGATATGCTCCAGTAATACTAATTCATCTTTTAGTTAAGGTTCCATTAGTTTCTACAGTTACCTATATGATATGTACAAGTAGAAATTTTGAATCTTAAAAGGTTTGAGATTTGAATCTTTCTTTTGTATAATGATTATATAATTGAAAGTACTTACTCCTCGGAGGGACAAGTAAAAGTTTATCATTTATTCTATTTTATAGAATATTGTATTCTATTTGATAGAATATCTTATCTACGATCCCGAGTAATAAAATTATTTTATTACTTGGTATGTAGTATCGGATGTTGACCATTGTAGAAAAGACTTGACTTAGTGAAGTCAAAACACAGAATTTCTTTTAGCTTATTAGAATCCAAAAGTTTCATCAATGGATTAGCGGCAGCCATCTACAAGACAACATTTTTGAGTAGTAACAGAACAGTTTTCATTTCAAAAGTGATAACGTTAATTGATTATGGAATCTTAATTCTATTAGTGCCATCTCACTACTTTACGTAATTCTGTAATCTCCCTTAATGGAAAAATAGAAATTTGACTATCAAAAATTCATAGCGGGAAGTGGATTCCATGACATTTACTCTAGCCTCACACTAATGACAATATTGGCCTTTGTAAACTCACTAGGTAGACCTCCAAGGTCAATAACTTCATGTGACTCATAGTTTAGTCTCGAACCGTTTCTTATCCTCACACTAATGACGATATTAGATTAAGATGTGTTCTAGGTGTATACTTGTCAATGTGCACTAATGAGCTTCGTATGTACACCCTCACACTAATGATGATATTGGGCAACTATGTTAACTCATCAAGCTACATCTAATGTTTTACCGGAGCGACCTAAGTTCCGAGCATTTATACCCTTACACTAATGACGATATTGGATATAAGTAGTAAGATCACATTCATCTCCGTATTGACAAGACAGACCATCGAATAATGCTCCAACATTATTAATACTATTACTTAAAAGTAATCACCTAATCATTGGAGATTTATGACAATCAACTCATTAACTTAATTAGGTTAAATTTTTAATTTAAAGCATGCAATACATATCCAATATGTCTTATGCATAATTAAATTAAAATTACTATGGCATAGATTCAAAACATCTATTGTGTGGTTAAGCCTTTGCGACTGATATCATTTGGTTGGGACAGTTGCGAAACCCCTAGGGTCGGATCGGTGACCCACGCAGTGGAAAAAGTTCTAACCCATGGATATCAAGTATCGGTGTAATTTTAAATTATTTAATGAAATACTATATTCCAGAAGCTCCAAAACGAAGCAAAATAAATTTAGCGCGCGTAGTGCGCACTGCGCTGATCACTCTTTTTTTCCTTAATGAATCAAAACTTCAGCTCTCTCAAAAATTCCTAGAGAGCTGAAGCAATTAGGGTATTTTAGCTCAATTACTTTCGGCTCTCCCTAAACACTTCAAAAACACCCAAAATTAATTTTTAACATCAACACATGTTATAGAATAAAAATCAAGTTTTTCAAAATATCAAATATGTTTAAAAAAACATAAATTTATTCTAAATACGTATTTGCGTAAATTTTGAATCCAATACACAAACCATTTTAGAATCTCAATTAGAAATGTCTCATGAACAATTCTAATTCACCTAAAGGTGGTCAAGTGAATCTAGAATGGTAGCCATAGCTCTAAGCTTTAATCTAGAGTTCAAAACTCTTATTAATTGTTCCATGTCCAACATGAACATTTTTTACCTAAATTATAAACATGTTGTGTTTATACTTCTAAAGTATCATAACACAATTGATTAGCCTTATTTCAACATTAAGATATGTGATCATGCATCTAATATAAAAATGAACAAGGCTTAGGAGAAGATCAAATATTACCTAGTAAGCTTGACGTAAGATCCAATCTATTTCTCCTTTGTTGAAATTGTTGGAGAACCTCCAAGATGTGCAAGCTTGACTCGAAGATCCAATCTTGTTTCCAATGCTAGCAAGCTTCACTTCAAGATCCAATCTTGATTTCTCCTAGAGGAAATGTCGTAGAGACCTCACAAGCTTCTCTAAACACTTCTCTACCTTAGGCTAATTTCTCTAAGAATTTTCTTGTATTTTTACTTGTAAATAAAATCTTCCTAAAGCTTGCTATTTATAGCAAAACTTAGGCAATTTTTAATTAATAAAAGTTGTAATCAACTTTTAAGTGGGCTTAATCTAATTTGTCCAAATATGTATAATTAGGTGGGACTAATCTTAATTGTCTCCCACTTTAATTTAATCCAATTAAATCAAGCCAAGGATTAGAAAATAGATTACTTAAATGTTTGCCACCTTGATTTAATCAAATTAAATCAAGCCAAAACCACATATTATTACATACTTAAAATAACCATAATATAATCAAATGGTAGAGATAATTATGATCTTACAATTAAGCCCTTGTGTAATTATTGAATTAATCCAGTTAATCCAATTAGGTCAAAGTAAATCATCAATGTTATCCAATAACACTTGATTATCTTAGTTGATAATTATAATATCGAATATTATCTTTCATCAAAAATAATCGGCTACCCAAGTGCTCAACGAGTACACTTCATATTGGGACTCTCTAAGTTCAGACATGTTCGTCATATAAGTCTAGCTAATATGTATTCATCCACCTCTGAATTCATGAAGAACACGAACGAACTTTCTGAACTATACAAGTCGAGGTCATCACATATGTTTAACAATCCCTCTGTCGTAGGCTATCCGAGTTGTGCTTAGGAAACATAGAACATACCATCAAGTTTTCGAGGAACACATCTCATGTCGACATGTCCACGATTCTTTATAACCGATGTGATCCAACCCAGGTGATCGACTTTGGCTAAAGATTTAAGAATCGTGACTTTACTCACATGGATACCTAAACCCTTTATGGTACACAAACGGGTCGACGGATCCTATCTTGCTTCATACTTGATTACTGAGTGCATCGGTCCACACCCAATGAACATCTAGAGGCCATACCATGAAAGGTTTCTGACATACATGGCATCAAAGTGTGGATGATATCACACAAAATCAATGATATCTTATAGTCAAAAGATTACACATACTACTCGACTCGAGGAGATTCCTATTGACAGTGGTGTGTACTTCCAACTATTATGAATCACATGTGAGTCATTTAGTATTCGCTCCAAAAAATACCCACATGTATATACGAGTTTTCAAAACTCATGGTACATCGCATTAAACCATTGGAACTCCAATTCCAATATACAACATGTGATAGTCTTCTAGATTATAGGAATTCGTCTGTATTCCAAAACCAACGACTAGGAATATTTACTTTAAGAATAGTTTACACCTAGTGTCAAGACTATTCTAAGGTTGTTGTCATTCTTAGGATATCTACACATCAATCTAATACGCATAATGACAATACCATTAATAAGGTATAAAATGAAAAATGTAGTTATTTTATTAATAAATAATAAAATATACAATTCGGATTGGCACTCCAAGCACCAAATCCATCACTCGTGATATGTATGGATTATGTATGCTTATGTGAGATGAATGAATGATTTGAAACCGATGTGAATATCAGAGGTTATAAACCGTATTTGCTAGTTTTGCAGGTTGACTTCCAGATTAGTCAACCACAATAGTTTTAGGAGTCTTGTTCTAAACGCGGATCACCCAAGCGGCAGTCACTCTCACAAGTGTCTTGGAAGAAGTTATAGAGGTTTAAGAAGTCTAGGATGTTTTGGTTATTGTTTGTTAGTCGTTCTAAGCACATGGTTTGTGTATATATTAAGTAAATATTTTGATTGCTGGAGATGTTGATGATTTTATGGGCACTGAGCCCTTGAGTGTTGATAGATGATATGTGCACAAAACCCTTAGAAAATGATTTTGATGTGTTGGTGTGGACCTGAGGTCCATTATAATATATGATGTTTATTTCAAGTTCGTTTTGATGCTGGACTGGGATCCAGGTTGTCCGATTTTAGGATACATCATGTCGTGTTTTCGTAAGTTTATAGGCTTATGGAGATGGGTCAATCCTGTCTCATGCCGATAGCATCATGTCCCTGACGGGGTGTTACAATTGTGGTATCAGAGAAAAGGTTTAGGTGTCGATGACTGCTGCTACAAGGTATCAGATCGTCCGAGTAAGTTTTTTGTTACGTATAGATCATATAGGTCATATGTTTTTAATTTGATTTGATTTCTGGTATATAATATGATGTGTTATGACTTTGATTGATATGAATTATTCGGATTGTCGGTACGTGTTTGTATGCTATGAATATATATATATATATATATATATATGGGTATATTAAGTTAAAAGTATGTCGTTTATATAGGAATATGAATACGTATGTGATGTGAAATCTTTATGTTTTGAACCTATGATGTTGATAATCTGAATTGTGAACTGATATTTTGAACCATGTTTTGCAAACTTGGTATTTGATTTTTGGCACAAAAGTGTTTTGGAAAAGAAAAAAAGAAAGAAAGTTTTAAGGTGTTTTGATTTTGATTATAAAGGATAAAGAGAATGTTTCCGCCTCGATGCTTGATTCACGTTTTCATATTTTTAGATTTATCGATATGTTTCCATCAAGGTTCTTGATAGTAGTTTTCCGTCTCGGTGCTCGAAAATGATTTTGATGTTTTTAAATTATAAAACTTGTTTCCGCCGAGACGCTCGAAAATCTTTTTGTCACGGTACTTGATGATTTTATATTTTTGACCCTATGTGGCGCTTGTATATCTTTCATTCCGGCATGGCCGGGGTGCTTATTATGGGGTCCAGGCCATCGGAAAATGGTTGGCCCACTACCTTGTCGACATGGTCCGTACACTGTTCCATCTATGCTCGCGACTGAACAGTGGATGAATGATATGTATTTTAAAAACTTTACATCAAAGATTTATTTTTGATTTACATATATTTATGTTTTGGGGGGAAAATGATTTCAAAATAAGCATTTTGATTTTTATGTATTTCGACATTGTTTATAATATTATACGATATGATATATTTCCATCATAGTGCTTGTATATGGTTTTTACAATTTTATAAATTGATATGATATGTTTCCGCGTTATGCTTGTATAGGGGTTTGTCCAACTACAGTGGGCTGAACTGACCTTCTGTCGATAGGGGATCGTTTCGTTCATTGTCCGATCTGTGTGCGCGATTCGGGCATTGGGCGCTTGTTTATATTCCGGCCAATGAGTTATACTGGATGCTCGATATGGATTTACGATGATGGATTTTGAAATTGATTTTTTTATAGTAAAATATTTTTTTAAATATATTTTCGAAATGGATTTTGAAAGAGATCATTTTACGTTTTCTATTTTGAATGATGACAGAGATTGACATATTTCAGATTATCAACATCATAAAAGTACTATGATTATATGTCACTTTTGGCTGTGACAGTGGATGTATTGGTTAATATAAAAGATTATGTTCTTTAAGAAAATAAAAAAATATGTAAGTTTATGGTTAGACACCGATCTTTTGAGTATTGCAATGGTTATATATACTACGTTGTTAGCCATACAAATTATATGTGCGATGGGATATGTACTTATGTAAATTTTGATATCGACATCGTTTACAGATATGATATGGAATGACCTGATGTGAAATAAATGAGTTTCATTTTGTATTATGGATGAAATAGATAGGGTGAAAATTTGTTCTAAGTTTTCGTTTTGATATTGTATTATATGTAAAGGACATGTGTTACGTTCCTCGTTTCGAATGATGTATTTGATTGGCTATATAGAATCTGTGTTCGATTTTCTTTTTCTATTGATGGATAAGTTAGATATGGTTTGAGCGTGTTCCTATGAATAAGTGTGAATCAAGATGATTAGTTTGATGTGTTTTGGCATGAAATGTTTGATTCGATGTGTTTTATTTCAAAATACATGACTTGTATTGAGGTATGGAATATATGACTTTTGAAAATGTGTAAAGTGAGGAATTCCCGAATACGGGTAAGATGATAACGTAAGTGTATTTATTTTCGAATGATTAGACATAAGGATGAGGAAATTTCAATGAGGAAATTTTTTATAAGGAGGGGAGAATGTAATATCCCGAATATTTTTGGAGCGATTCTGAAAGATTTCCGAATTGAAGTTAAGGATTTGGAACGAGATGGTAATCGAAAATAAAATTTTATGTGTTGGAAAATAGATCGGAATATTTTTCAGTGAAGCTTCTTTGCATTGGAAAACGCATGGTTTCGAGAACCGGTTACGTGATTTTTATTTATATTGTTACACGCGTAAATGTTTCTTGTTTCGGCTATAAAGATAGCAAACGAACTCTGATTGATCTAATTCTTGAACCATCAGACTCTTTTTTCGGAAATGGACAACTTTCATGGGAACATTTTTCGAAATTTGCATTAGAAAGGCTTCAAAAATATGAAATTCTGAGAAAGCCCCATGACATGGACTTAATTAAAATTTCACGGGGTGCCAAAATGTAAATTTCAGAAAATTCGCTATAAATACCTCATAGTTTCTGCATATTACGAAAATGGAAAATTGTCTCTAAACACCTCATACGACCCCCTGATGAGCGGAAAAATATCAATATTTACCGCCATTTTACCTAATATTTTATTTAGTTTCTCTCTGGTTTGATGAATGTTTTGATGTGTTTTTATATGTTTCTTAGATAAATAAAGTATCGGGACTTAATGGAATCAACTCGGGGATAAAATGATGAAATCCGAAGCAAAAAATGGCGAAAATGGAAATTTACTACGCGTCACGAAGTGCAGTCCTAAATTTGAGTTTTGCGCAAGTTTGGTATTTTGGCCATAACGTTTTCATCTGATATCCGATTGAGCTGATTCAAGTTTCAGATTAAAGAAGAATCAAAGATCTACAACTTGGAAGAACAAAATAATTCCGAATTCTGAAGTTTCCATTACCGAAAGTGATGAATAATCTAGTATATTTTGTGTAATTACTATAGTCATTTTCAAAATATAAAATAAAATAATAATAAAATAAAAATTGTCAAACTTCCACCAAACATGCTTGTATGTTTGGTGCCATGTTTGGTGGAGCAATTGGTGGAGCAATTGGTGGAGAAATTGGTGGAAGCCTTTAGATTTTCCTATAATACCAAGCTTAACTTTGTAAATTTTCCATGCTTTCTTTGGAGGAATTTCTCCATGAAAACCTAAAGGAAAGTGTCTTGTATATTTATTTATGTTTTCTTGTATTTTCTTTTTATTAATTAATAAAATTTTGTGTGTTTTCATTTACAGCATGAGCAGGTAATCTCATTCTGCTGGGGTGAAAATGTAAGACTTACAATATAATAAATTAGATTAATCTCCCTTATTTTAATTAAAATTTGGATTAATTAGTTACCGCCTATATGGCCGGTTTAGGTGACAACCTTATTTACCGCCTATATGGTTGGTTTTTCATTTCAGACGTAGTTTCCGCCTATTTGGTCGGTTTAGGTAATAACCTTGTTACCGCCTATATGGTCGGTTGGATTTAATTGAGACAAATGAAATTACCGCCTTTATGGTCTGGTTATTAATCGGTAAATATTGAGAATAATGGAGATTTCTAATTTTGAAATATTAAAAGTGGATCCTTTAACCCCATCATTTTCTTTTATTGTACTTTTACATTTTAATTTCCAGCATTTACTTTATTTAACTTCTAGCATTTACTTTATGTCTTTTATTTTATTTAAGCTTTTACTAGCCTTATATATGTGTCGTAGCTAAGCCCATTATCTGTGGTTGTGATGAATTCCAATATCACCGGTTAATAAGGGGTTATTTTACGGTTAGGGTAATATAAAGGTTTATTTATTGAGCCTCAGTCTTAATGTTTCTTGTTAACTGACCATTAATAAGATTGAACTGGTAAACTTAAAATGAACTTGGAAAATGGATTTTAGGTTTAAGACCCTATTAGGTTTTCTAGGTTATCCCAGGATCAAATTAAGCTATGAAAATATGTGAATACATCAAAGTAAAGTTGCGGAAATATTCACTTTGATCGGATTTGCGATGCGATGAACACAAAAAATTTCTCCTCCATTGAAGCTCTCGGCCAAGCCCTCCATTTGTGCTCCTTCAAGCTCCAAGCTTTAAGTGTGATTCTATGCTCATGAATGGATTTCCCTATCACCTTTGTTTGACCCCTTGGATGTGCTAGCATCATAGAAAAATTTGCCAGAAATCTTTATATTTCCTTGTGTAACTCTCGGCATTTTCAAAAAATGGAGAATGAGAGAAAGGCTTCCAAGCCGTGAGGGAGAGAGAGGGAGAAGATGAAGATGAGTTGTGTGTTTTGTTTTTGGATTTCAAAAATCTAATACCAAATTACCACTTTCCAAAAAGGTACAAGGCATTTAAGCCTTCCAACAACTCACATCAATCAAAAATTGACAAGTTGTCAATCACCAAAAAGGTGACAAGACTCCCATCACAAGAATGACTAATGATGTGATGCGTGATGTGACTTGTGGGCCCCACTTGATTCGAAATGTGAGTGGGCCCGTAAACACTCCTGGGCTCGGGTTCGCTAATTCCGAATTAACGAATTTTCCGTTGCGACGTAATTAAATCAAATTTAATTAAATAATTATGCATAGCAAAATTACTATTCACATCGCTAGCGAATTAATTCTAAATTAACTCGTTTGCCCGAATTAAAATCTAATTTTAATTCCGCGTCGAAATGTAATTTCGTTTAATATATCAAATATATTATTTTATCGATTAATTCCAAATTAATCGTTCTCTCTCTTTAAATAATATTTTATCCTAGATAAAATATCTCTGTAATTAATCCTAGATTAATTTTCTCTCTCTACTAATTAATCACAGATTAATAATGTGCGAGTCATACGTCATCGGTGAATCTTCGGGAAGCGACCCATGAGATCCCCGGATATATTGGCAGTAAATCCGGTCGTCGGACTATCTGAACACGTACGTACCTAGTACTACGTTTTTACCGATTTACAAGACATGGTTGGCTTCTAGCAAAGCACCGTGCCTACCCAATTCTCCAGAAATATTCTTAAAGGAATATATAATATGTATTAGGCGTAGTATACGTAGTATTGCGTATTGCGATCCAGTATCGGATGTCACGTGCTAGGCCTGGGACTGGAATTGTGTCTGCCCCGTACGAAACACATATCAGATCTCTGGTAACTAGTCTCTATAATCGGATAAACATGACCTAGTCATATTATCCCGATAGCTGCAGCATATAAGAGCATCAGTTTCGTATCCTACGTGATCATCATCTCCACTATGACTGGAGTGGTACTTCCATCTTGACATCACACCCAATACACTACGATTCTCAATATACCCAGAAGAGGCGTACACATAACCTGTTAAAGCCCTGGACGACCAAAACCAAAGTATATTGATTGTCGCAAGTATTAGCGGTGCAAGTCTCAGGTTAAGACCAAATACACCTACCCTGATTCGGACTTCCATAGACACATAGTCATACTACCAATGGAATTCCGAGGGGTCTATCCAGAGCGAAGATGTTTCCGTACCATCGGTAAACACAACCTCATATTACACTTGCATGAGTATCCAATACCCAAATATATGAGAACTATGTCGTTATACTCACATAACACGCACAAGTGCAATACTAGTCTATTCTGCATTATTGATGTCCAATCTCGATAATACTACGACTAGGGATGTTTTAATGATTAAACCTTCATGGATTGATACTGTCTCATATCTTATCAATCTGGAACTAATCATATGGACTTTTATCATTTATATATCTTGGTAATCCAATTACAAATGATAAAAGAGCAATTCCCTTTGTCACATAGTTAATTTGTACAACAACACCATGTTCTGTACAAATAGTGATGCTATGGGTCATAATTGTCCAACAGACCCTAGACTTAATAACACACGATCTTCCTTTAGGATAGATAACCCTTTAATAGATTTCCTTACATGGTAGGAATATACCTGTTGGGCGAGGGTAACCATAATTGGAACTTAATCTTAATGAATTCAGGTAACTTGGTTGACATAGGAATATGATTAATTGGGTTACATTGGGTATTTGTATTTGACCATCGGAAGAGGCTTTTACATATTTTTGTGTTCCAGGTTAATAAACCAATATATTGCACAAACGTGAAATAACCACTTCATCTTTTAAAAAGATATTGGAAGAATTCACAACCCTGGATAGTTATATAAATTTGAATTTTTCTCAACATATTTTCGTGCAATTTTATTTACTTGTTTTTAAGTTTAAAGTCATCACTCAGTCAATCAATCAATCTGTTAGATACCAGTAATCATTTGGCCTCATAAAATTAATAGCTTAGGTATTAAGTCCTCACGGGATCGATACTTTTTATATTACTTGAACGATACGTACGTTTGCGTTATACGCTTGTGATTACGCACCGGTCAAGTTTTTGATGCCGTTGCCGGGGACTTATTTATCTTTCACTATTAGTTTTGAGGTTAGATACCTTTACTTGTATCGAAATTATTTTTACTTATTGTTTATGTTTTCTTGTGTTTCAGGTTCTCAGACACTACATGAGACGAACTAGAAGCTTTGAAATCTGACCGCTTGACCTAGAGATTGAAAGAACTATCAGACAGTTGAGAAGGAAAAGACGAGAAGGCCAAGAAGCAATCATCAACATGGAACCTGAACATTTGGAGGTTGCACCACCAATTCCCATTCGAGACAGAACCATTCTAGTAGTTGACGGCCTCATTTCATGTATTGTACTTCCTCCCTTACCAGCAAATGCGTTTGACATCAAAACATGCATTCAGATGATTCAGCAGTCAGTTCAGTTTGGGGGGAATGCAATTGAAGATCTTAATGCCCACATCAGCAACTTCCTGGAAGTTTGCGGAACTTTCAATTACAACCGAGGAGCTGAAGAAGTAATGAGACTGCATGTTTTCCCATATTCCTTGAAAGACAGAGCAAAAGCTTGGCTACATTCACTACCAGGAGGTTCTATCACAACTTGGAACACTCTAGCTACCAAATTCCTTGCAAAGTATTTTCCACCAGCCAGAACAACAAAACTGAAGAATGACATCACATCATCTGTACAACATGACTCGGAAACTCTCTACAAAGCTTGGGAAAGGTACAAAGATTTGCTCTGGAAATATCCTCACCATGAGATTCCAAAATGGCTTCAAGTCCAAACATTATATAATGGACTGATGAGAACCACAATTGATGCTGCTGTTGGAGGAGATTTGATGGAAAAAAGAGAAGATCAAGCCTGGGACTTAATCGAAGAAATGGCTAACAACAATTCCTTATGGCCAACAGAAAGGAGCATGATTCAACGAATTGTAGGAATTTATGAAGTTGGAGCCAACTCAGCAGTGAATACTAAGTTGGATCAGATGTGTAAATGCCTGGAAACACTCAGCGTATAAGTTGTAAACATTGCTGGAGCCACAAGTTCACCTTATGGAGGAATACCAGAGCCAAATCAATAAGAAGAGACAGTGAACTATGTCAATAATTTCAAAAGTCAGATGAAAAATCCATATTCCAACACCTATAATCCAGGGTGGAGGAATCATCCCAAATTTTCATGGAGCAATAATTTAGGGCAAAAGAACAATCCACCATTTGGATTCCATCAAGAAAACAAAGGCCAGAAGTTTGAAAAAGAACCAAAAATGAAAGAATGGATTGCAGAGATGTTCAAAAAGCAACAAGCAACATATGATGCTATTTTTCAAAGCCAATCTGCCTCTATCAAGGCACTGGAGAATCAAATTAGACAACTAGCCAATGCTCAGAGTTACAGACCGCCATGAAATCTTCCCAGCAACACAGAACCAAATCCAAGGAACCGAGGGAAGGAGCAATGTCAAGCTATTACCTTGAAAAGCCATACTGAAATCAACAAAGATAATGGAATAAAAGCATCCATTGAAGAAGTTCAAAAAGAAACAGAGCATTAGATGGAGGAAAAAGAAGCAAATGAAAAAATATCAAATCATTTTACCTCCACCTTTTCCACAACGTCTCCAGAAGAATAAACTAGATAAGCAGTTTTCTCGGTTTCTGGAAGTCTTCAAAAAGCTACATATCAACATTCCATTTGTAGAAGCATTGGAAGAAATGCCCAGCTATGTCAAATTCATGAAAGATATTCTTTCACAAAAATGGAGATTGAGAGATTACGAGACAGTTGCATTGACAGAAGAATACAGCGCCATCATTCAAAAGAAACTTCCCCCAAAGTTGAAAGATCCTGGAAGTTTCACTGTTCCTTGCACCATATGAGAACATGACTTCGGTAAGGCTTTGTGTGATTTAGGTGCAAGTGTTAACTTGATGCCTTTTTCTATTTACAGGAAACTGCAGATTGGAGAAATAATGCCCACCTCAGTCTCTTTACAACTTGCTAATAGAACGCTCGTATTTTCGAGAGGTGTAGTTGAAGATGTACTAGTCAAAGTTGACAAATTCATTTTCCCAGCAGATTTTATTGTCCTTGATATGGAGGAAGATGAAGACGTGCCGATCATCCTCGGGAGACCATTTTTGGCTACAGGTCAAACCATTATTGATGTACAAAAATGAGGACTAAACATGAGGGTACAGGACCAAGAAGTAACATTCAATGTTTTCAAAGCCATGAATTTCCCGAATGACGAGAAAGAGGAATGTTTCAGACTTGATGTGATAAATAGTATCGTCCAGACCTGAGATGCAATACAAAGTTCTACTGACAAACTTAAAGCATGTCAATTGCCTGTGGAGCCTGAAGATAAAGCGTATTGTGCACTGAAGAAGCCAAGTCTTGCCCTACAAGCAACAGAAGAGAAATAGTTCCACCAGCTCAACGAATTGGAGGAATTTCACATTCAGCCTTTTGAGAATACGAAGTTGTACAAAGAAAAGGCCAGGAAAAGACATGACGAGAAGTTAGTGCGCATACAACTGGAACCATGGCAGAAGGTACTGTTAAACAAATCAAGGGTGAAAATTTTCCCATGGAAGCCAAAATCACGGTGGTCAGGTCCATTCCTAATCACTAGGGTTTTACCATAAGAGCCGTTAAGTTACATGATCCTGACTCCAACAAAATATTCAAGGTTAAAAACAAGCATGTCAAGCAATACTGGGGAGAATCAATTGATCGATAAAATGTCACACTTTCAGATCCAGTCTAACGTTCGGGCAGTCATGTCTAGCTGATGACGTTAAACTTAACGCTAGCTGGGAGGCAACCCATGCAAATTTGTGTAGATATTGTGATCTGGAGTGTATTATTTTGTGTGTTTAATTTATGTAGGTAAAGTCAGATTTCAGGATGGAAGAAGTTCTCGCAAATCTTCACAAGAAATTTCCTTCTCTCCCTCAAAATTCTCTAATGAAAGTCTACAAAGCTCGCTTGGAACGGATGAGACTACTGATGATCAAGAATAAAAATGGAAGCTAATTCAAGAAGACGAATTGAAAACATCTGTGTGTTTTACGGTACTAGTGTTGGTGTTAAACCAGAATACGTAGCGGCAGCACATGATTTGGGTCGAGTCATTGCTGCAAGGAATATGCACTTAGTATATGGCAGTGGCAATCTTGGACTTATGTGGATCATTTCAAATGCCGTACAGGAAGGAGACAGTCAAGTTTTGGGAATCATCATAAAACCCTTAGCGAAGGCGAATCTTATTGGACCATCAAACGAAGAGGAACTAATCGTGCCAGGTATGTCTGAACGACTGGTAGAAATGATTAACCGTGTTGATGCTTTTATTGCTTTGCCAGGTGGCTTGGGCACAATGGAGGAAATTTTTACAGTGCTATATTGGGCGAGCCTGAACATACACCAGAAACCACTTGGACTGTTCAACATTGAAGGATTTTATGATTTTCTTGTGTGTTTCTTGATGATGCCCGAAGAAATGGGTTCGTGTCAAAACATTTAAAAGAACTCCTTTTTACTGCCAGAACTGCCCCAAATTTAAGTGATCAAATCTTAGCCTTTGAACCACAAATTGACCCTATCATTTCCAAGATAAAATGGTCTGATGATGATCGTGGTAAAAAGCGTCGGATAAATCTGGATCTTAACCTTTAATTGCCCTTTAGAATTTCAGCTAACCAGGTACTATCTTCTAAACTCATGCTTCTACTTTTTAAGACATTGGGGACAATTTATCATTTAGGTTTGGGGTGAGGAATAGTTGACTAGTATCTTGTTTGTTTTTCTTGTTTTCATTTTTAGTCCAAAATTTTTCGAAAAATACAAAAAATTTGAAAATTTTTACAAAAATCAAAAAATTATTTTGTATTTTTGTGTTTTTAACTTGATTAATCAGGTGAAATTGGTGAGAGATAGTTGTGTAAGGAGTTTCCACTCCTGATACGTATCTCAAACCTATTTCGGAACAAGTTAATTTTTGTTTATTTCCTTTTGAATTATTTAATTTGTGAATTCTCCATAAAACGGACTAAAATGGATCTTCATATGCTCAGTTGACAGGTATTACCAACATGCATGGTAATATACGGACATGAGTTGTAATTGACGAGTTTGTAATATTCAGTGCTCTGGTTTTATTGGAGGAAGCATCTTTAAAAAAGCGATGGGATTAAAAAAAACATCTGAGATCCGAGTTATTAAGTCTGTAAGGGTGTTTTAAACACTAGTGCCCTAAAACCAACTGGTTTGGGAGTCACTGGCCCAAAGCTCGCTACATGGATCGAAGATGTTGCAAAATATATATATATATATATGAAGTCTGAGTAATTAAGTCTGTAGGGATGTCTTAACACCTAGTGCCCTAAAGCCAACTGGTTTGGTAGTCACTGGCCCAAATCTCACTACATAGATGGATGATATTGTATATAAAAATCAAAAAAATCAGAAAAAAAAAATCAGAAAAATTATTCCATTGCTTAAAAAAAGATGTGAATTCTGATAAAACTTTAGGATAAAAATATTACTCTCTTCTCAACTACACTTATGACTATTGTGGGAAAAATGAGTTGATTAATATTTTGTTAGCTGTGTATATGAAGAATGGTAAAAATAATTGGAGGATTTACTTATTCGGTAATTTAGAAAGAAAGAAAAGAACTATTAACTTGGATACGAAGTTTCACATGTTTAGTCACTAACTTCTTTTTATTCTCTTTTCTCTTGTCTTTTTATTTTGTGTGCATTAGTTTTACTATCTTTTTACTTTTATAAAACGTTTGTGGGTATCGTCTCTGTAAACCCTCACGAGACTAACAACTGGTCCACTAGGGACACCTAGGGGTTAAAAAGGCTTGTTGCATATGCTAAATGCAACTGTGATCCCTACGAAAGTGGCTTAGTTTAATTTTAATTGTTTATTGTATTTTATTTTGTTGTTTTGCTCGAGGACTAGCAAAATGTTAGGTTTGTGGGTGTGATGAGCGGAAAATATATCAATATTTACCTCCCTTTTTACCTAATATTTTGTTTAGTTTCTCAGGTTTGATGAATGTTTTGATGTTTTTGTAGATAAATAAAAAATCGGGACTTAATGGAATCAACTCGGGAATAAAACGATGAAATCCGGAGTAAAAAATGGCGAAAATGGAAATTTACTATACGCGTCACGAAGTGCAGTCCTAAATTTCAGTTTTGCGCAAGTTTGGTATTTTGGCCATAAATTTTTCATCTGATATCCGATTGAGCTGATTCAAGTTGCAGATTAAAGAAGACTCAAAGATCTACAACTTTAAGAATAAAATATAAATCCGAATTCTGAAGTTTCCATTACCGAAATTAATGAATAATCTAGTGTATTTTGTGTAATTACTATAGTCATTTTCAAAATATAAAATAAAATAAATAAAATAAAAGAATAAAAATTTCAAACTTCCACCAAACATGCTTGCATGTTTGGTGCCATGTTTGGTGCCATGTCTGGTGTCATATTTGGTGGAGCAATTGGTGGAGAAATCGGTTGAAGCCTTTAGATTTTCCTATAAAAATCAAGCTTAACTTTGTAAATTTTCCATGATTTCTTTCGAGGAATTTCTCCATGAAAACCTAAAGGAAGGTGTCTTGTATACTTATTTAAGTTTTCTTGTATTTTCTTTTTATTTAATTAATAAAATTTTGTGTGTTTTCATTTACAGCATGAGCAGGTAATCTCATTCTGTTGGGGTGAAAATGTAAGACTTTTAATATAATAAATTAGATTAATCTCCCTTATTTTAATTAAAATTTGGATTAATTAGTTACCGCCTATATGGCCGATTTAGGTGACAACCTTATTTACCGCCTATATGGTCGGTTTTTCATTTCAGACGTAGTTTCCGCCTATATGGTCGCTTTAGGTAATACCTTGTTACCGCCTATATGGTCGGTTGGATTTAATTGAGACAAATATTACTGTTACCGCCTTTATGGTCTGGTTAATTAATCGGTAAATATTGAGAATAAGGGAGATTTCTAATTTTGAAATATTAAAAGTTGATCCTCTAACCCCAACATTTTCTTTTATTGTACTTTTATATTTTTAATTTCCAGCATTTACTTATTTAATTTCTAGCATTTACTTTATGTCTTTTATTTTATTTAATCTTTTACTAGCCTTAGATATGTGTCGTAGCTAAGCTCATTATCTGAGGTTGTGATGAATTCCAATATCATCGATTAATAAGGGGTTATTTTACGGTTTAGGTAATATAAAGGTTTATTTATTGAGCCTCAGTCTTAATGATTCTTGTTAACTGGCCATTAATAAGATTGAACTGGTAAACTTAAAATGAACTTGGAAAATGGATTTTAGGTTTAAGACCCTAGACTTAATAACCCACGATCTTCCTTTAGGATAGATAACCTTTAATAGATTTCCTTACAGGATAAGAATATACCTGTTGGGCGGGGGTAACCATAATTGGAACGTAATCTTAATGAATTCAGGTAACTTGGTTGACATAGGAATATGATTAATTGGGTTACATTGGGTATTTGTATCTAACCATCGGAAGAGGCTTTTACATATTTTTGTGTTCCAGGTTAATAAACCAATATATTGCACAAACGTGAAATAACCACTTCATTTTTAAAAAGATATTGGAAGAATTCTAACCCCTGGATAGTTTTATAAATTTGAATTTTTCTCAACATATTTTCGTGTAATTTTATTTACTTGTTTTTAAGTTTAAAGTCATCACCCAGTCAATCAATCAATCTGTTAGATACTAGTAATCATTTGGCCTCATAAAATAATAGTTTAGGTATTAAATCCTCGTGGGATAGATACATTTTATACTACTTGAACGATACGTGAATTTGCGTTATACGCGTGTGATTACGCATCGGTCAACCCCCATCCTCAAAGTCGGCGCAACCGGCTAGAGGGGTGTGCCGGCCACCCCTCCACCTTGTGGTGGCCGGCGGCAGCCCCATCACGTGACGAACGGCAGGGGAGAAAAAAGCGATGCGTGAGTCATGGGTATCCCGATCATGGCTCATCATTTCATTACATGACCCGAGACACCCATCAAATCGAAGCTCTCAGAGAGTACTATAAGTTGGTTGTGACGGATTTTCTGTTCCGTGCACGGTTACACGTGAAACGAGGAATAAAGGTTTTGATGAATAGTGACCCACGGTGAACATTAGCTCCGATTGGAATTATGTCGATTCCAGCGCGTTCGTAGGATCGTTTGGAGTCTGTATATGGCCTCGAAATCTCGGTAAGACCTCCCGATAAAAATTCGTAAATTTCAAGTTTATAGTTAAATGTTCGGATATATCCAGTAGCTTCGTAGAGTAGAGTATTGATATAAATTGAATTGTTTGAGTATTAGTATATTAAATATGAGTATTTGGTAGATTCTGAGTGAAAACGAAACGAGTTTGATCGATCCGATAGAATATGCAAGTTTTTGGTAAAATTGGGTTTTTGCATATAGAGATATATTTTGAATTTAATGATAGTTATTAGTTATAAATGATATTATAAGAATTTTTGGTTAAACCCGGGTAGGTTAAGAGGGTTCGAAATCCTTCCTTGCGTTTTTGAAAAAAATTCGGAAGATTTTCCAAAAACACGTAAACCAGAAATTTAGTTAACTGACCACTAGGTTAGTTTATAATGATGTTTTAATTACTGGAACTGAAAACATTGAAATTGGACTTGATTCGATTGTCCTAGAAAGATCCGGAACTTTATCAAAGCTAAGTCGGAAATTTCATAAGTTGCGATTCTAATGATGTTTCGACATTTATTTTGGCAGACTTGACTAAGACCTGGAGTGCTCGTGAAACCATGTAAGTAACCTATGCGATGTGTTCTCGAATCGTTCTTTTCGTGTTTTAAATATGTGTGTGTGTATACATATATACACACACACACCACACACACATATATATATATATATGTAAAGACAATTGAAAGGTTTAGTATAGTTAAATAATAGATTTTGGGAAGAACTTCGAGATTGTGAACAGTTGAGATAGTCAACCATCATAGGTATGACCTTTGTCATTTCTATGATATGAAGTGAAATATTTGAGGATAATGCTATGATATGAAGTCCAAAGTTTGATGAGTTTGATGGATGCATGTATGTATTGATGCATGTAAGTTTATGGACATGTAATGATTTGTATATGTATGTGATGATAAGCTTTGAATAAGTTTGTTAT